>QPMI01000187.1:0-54417 GCA_004431415.1 Cyanophora paradoxa | reverse complement strand
CGGGGCGTGTCGAGCAGATCGAGCCTCTCCACATCCTTGAGTCGCTCAGGCTCGTTCGGCAGCGTTGGGTAAGCCGCAGGCCGGCAGAAGTTGGCTGGGGCTTCCGGGGCGGCATCGGCGCCGGGGCCTCCGGCCGCGGCAGCGACCCCGTCCGTCATTCGCTGCGAGCAGCCACGTTGTGGCTTCGCCTGCGGCCGATTCGACGTGTTGAAGCTGCTGCGGTTTCACTTCGCCAAGATGGCGCGTCTCAATCGGGCGTTAATGGTCGCAAATCCGATGCGGAAAGTTCGTCTGCGCCGCGCAATCCGACGGCCACGACAGTTTTGAAGAGCTCGAGCTTGCAGACAGCAGCCCCGGCTAGCGCTGCTGGCGGCCGATTCGATGCACCGCCCGCCAAGCTCTGGCTTCGCTTGCCGGGAGCGCGCGGAGCTCGTGGATAATGCAAGCCTGCCTCCCGGTTTATCGATATCCGACGCGGCAAGCTCTGTGCTCCGCCGCCTCCGCGCGCAACAAGAAGGCGCGCTTGGCGTCAATGGGGGGGGGGGGGGGGGGGGGGAGTACGTCATAGGTGAAGTGCTGTGCTCCGACAAGCATCTGCAGCCTGCAGGAGACCTATAGCTAGCAGCTGGAGTACGTGCTATAGCGCTCCCAACGGGACAGGAATCCAGCGCTCCCAGCCCAGGCGTTACCCTCGGCTAAGTCAGGCCCTGCTCGGGCGGCTCGGCTGCCGCGGGCAGGATGCTGCGATCGCCGAGCAGCGGCGCGCTGCCGCCGCTCCCGGCAAAGCCTGCCTCTGCCTCGAACCTGCAGAACACGCTGAGCCCACCCGCCAACCAGCAGCGCCCGAATTCGGTCCCTCTGGAGTCGGCGGCGGGAGGCGTCAGCGACCCCGCTAATCCCCTGTACTTGTCGAACGGGGCCGGATCGGTCGGGAAGGCAGCGGCTGGCACCGGCGGGCTGGGCGGCGTTGGCGAGCTCCTCGTGACGACGCCGCTGCTCACGGCGGCGGAGACGTCGCCCGCCGACTCTGCGCGCGAGTCTGAAGCAGACGCGGCGTCCCTGCAGGGCGCGCGCTCGGGCTCGCGCCCCGGGGCGCTCACGCCCACCGGGGGGGCGCGCAGCAACTCGCGCTCCCCGCTCTACGCCCGCGTCTCCCGGAGGCACGCGATGCCCCCGCCGGGCCGCTGACTCACCGACTGACCCGGCCCGCGCAGCTCGTCACAGCCGGACATCACAGCTCCGACGGGCCTCCGGCGCGCCTCCGTCGCCTCAGGGGCCCCGGACGCGGAGAAGAAGCCGGCGGCGGCCGCCGCCGCTGCCGCCTCTGCCTCCGGCGCCTCCGGTGCCATGGTGAAGCAGGGCTCGTTCCTCCGGAAGCCGGCTGCCTCCTCCGTCGCCGCCGCCCTCTCCGGGCTGACCGAGCTCAACGTCTCCGACCAAGCCCTGCAGGTCCCGCCGGCCTCTCTAGAATTTGATCCAGCCTCGGCGCTCGCTATCTAGCTTCGCTCGCTGAGATCCGAGCCCTCCAGGCCTGCCCCGACCTCGGCCCCTACCTCTCCTCCCTCGTACGCCCTTAGCTGTTCCTTTTCTTGGATATTTTCGAAACGTCCTGTACCCCCTCAGATCACCCTGGACATCTCCCGAAACCAGATCCAGGTCCGCACGTACCCCCCCGTGCTCCTGTACCCCCTGATCCGCCCCCTTTCCCCGCAGGCGCTTCACAAATCCTTCGAGCGCCTCTCGAGCCTCACGGCCCTCAAAGCCTCCCAGAACATATGTACCCCACCCCGCACTCCCCCCCCTTCTCTCCCGTCCCGAGCTTCGCTTAACGTACCCCCAGTGAAGGAGATCCCCTCCACGATCGGGTGCGTGCGATGTCGCCGAGCCCCACGGACGCGTATCCCCGCTTTCTCTTGAATCCCGTACCCCGCGCAGCCGAATCACGTCGCTCGAGTACCTCGATTTCTCCAGCAACATTATAACTCAGGTAATCTGCTAGCCCCTGAGGCCTTCCCCCCCCCCCCCCGCGCCTTCCCCCCCCCCCCCCGCCGCCCTTCCGAGCCTCTCCCCCCCTTGCAGTGCCCCTCCTCCATCGGGTGGCTGGAGAACCTCAGTACCCTCCTTCTCCAGAACAACCAGCTCGCGTGCGCCCCGAACGCCGTACCCCCCGGGGCCCTTCCCCCCACCCCCAACAAACGAGCCCGTACAACCCGCAGGAAGCTCCCGGCGGACTTGGAGAAGTGCCGCAAGCTCGACAACCTCGAGATCGCGGGCAACCGGGTGCGGCGTTCCCCTCCCCGACATTTCCCCCTCCCTGTCCATCTTCCGAGCGCGTACCCCCCGCAGCTGTTGTCCGTTCCGACGTTCATCCTGCGGAACACGGTCGGGCTGGGGCGCGACTTCATAGAGGAGGCGCGGCCCTGTACCCCCCTCCCGCGCCCCTCTGCCCCATGAGCGAGCGCGCCCCGTACCCCCCCTCCCCCACCTCAGGTGATCCCGCTGGAGACGATGAACGGCATGAAAGCGTCCCACAAGTCCCTCTCCGAGCGCGCCAAGAAGGCCATGGAGCGGGTACCCCCCTGCTTCCCCCCCCCTCCCGCCTTCTCTTGAGCCTTGACTCACTGTACCCCGTTCCTTCCGCAGGCGAGCGGGCTGGAGCAGCAGGCTCGCGATTCACCCGCCCCCCCCCCCCCCCCTCCCCCCCCCTCCACCTCCTCGGCTGACCCCGCGCCCTGTCCCCGGCCGCTCAGGTCTCGTCGCTGCTGGATGCGCAGCGGGGGGCGGAGGGCGAGCTGGCGAAGCTGCGCACCCAGCTCGGGGACATCCAGCACAAGGCGCGCCCCCAAAGCGTAGCGTAGCGAAGCGTAGCGTGGCTGTTTAAAGCGAAGGGGCTGAGTCGAGGCGGGGGGTACCGGGCGCGCAGGCGGAGTCGCTGGAGAAGGCGGCGCGGGCGGAGGCGGCGGAGAGGGAGCGGCTCGTCGCCGACGCCGCCGCCTCCGTCGAGGCCCGCCCCCATCCCCTCGGCTTCAGTTCCTTGCTTTGCTGACGCCTTGGGCTTGTTTCTCTCTCTCTTTCGGGCGCAGCGCTTCATGAGGGAGCTGCAGCAGACGGAGGCGAGCCTCAAGGCCGAGCGCAACGAAGTTCAGGTGAGGCAGAAGAAACCTTGCACTAATGCCCCTCATCTAATCGCTGGTGCCTTGTCTCGTTCTTCCTTCCGCCGGCAGTCCCTCAGCGCGAAGCTCGTCGCGATCGAGGAGCGCATCCGCGAGTCCCGCGTGGTGGGACCCTGTACCCCCTCACTTCTTCCCGCCCTTCTTCGTAAACCCGGCCTGGCGCCGCAGGAGGGGTACAGGCCTGACGACGACGGGGCGCTCCCCCCGACCGGCAACGTGACCCTCGTCTTCACTGGTACCCCCGTCCCGCCCCGACAGGCAGGTGCTCGAGGGTGAATAACTGTACCCCGGGCAGACATCCAGGGGTCGACGGCGCAGTGGGAGAGCAACGCGAAGCTGATGGCCGCCGCCCTCAAGCAGGTACCCCCGTTCCCCCCCCCCCCCCGACGAACTTCACCTGACTTCCGCTTCGTTCGCAGCACAACCGCCTCATGCGCGCCCGCATCAAGTCAGCCCGGGCCCTCTTTTTGCCCGTCTCTCTTGTGATGCCTAAGCGACGCTTCGATCCGGGCAGGGCCTGGAAAGGGTACGAGGTCAAGACCGAGGGTGCGGAGCCGCCCCCCCCCTACCCCTCCCCGCCTCATCCCCCCCCCCTCCAGGGGACGCGTTCATGATCGCGTTCGCGTCGGCGCTGGAGGCGATCCGGTTCTGCCTCGACGTCCAGGTACCCCCCCCCCGCCCTCTGGACACGGGGTACAGCGAGAGATGTCCGACGCCACTCGCCCTTTGACTCCGTGCGGCGCAGGTGCAGCTGACGAAGGAGGAGTGGGACCCTGAGCTCCTGAAGGCACGCCGCCCACTCCCGCCGCCCCCGCCGGCTTTGCCTAGATCGGATCAGATGAGACCGGGTCCGAGCTTCCAAGACAAAAGCTAGATAAGACAAGCGCTTTTCCTAGATAAAGCTAGACTCTGAGAGAAGACAAGCTTTGCGGCTCGAACTGACATGCTCGAGGGAGGGCAGAACCCGGAGAGCGCGGTGGAGGAGGACGAGGCGGGGTCGCTCCTCTGGCGCGGCCTCCGCGTCCGCATGGGCTGCCACGTCCGCCCCCTCCCTTCCTTTCCTTTCCTTTCCTTTCCTTCTTTCCTTTTCTTTCCTTTCCTTTTCTTTCCTTTCTTTTCTTTCCTTTCCTTCTTTCTTCTTTTTGACGGGGCGGGGCAGACGGGGGAGCCCTCGTGCGAGCCGGACCCGACCACGCGGCGCATGGGTACGTGCGCCCGCACCGCCCGCACCCGTACCCCCCTCCCGACAGCCCCAGCTGAGGCCCGAGCCCGCCCGCAGACTACTTCGGCCCGATGGGTGCGCCCGCGCCCGCGCGCCACGCCGCCGGAAAAGAAGAAGCAACGAACAGCTAACCATATCTAACCTATAACCTCCGCTTTCGGTGCAGTGAATCGGGCGGCGCGGGTGGAGGGGATCTGCCACGGGGGCCAGATCACCGTCTCCGGCTCCGCCATGAAGCACGCCCGCCCCGCTCTGTACGGGAGCGCTAGCGCTGACCTCTCCGCCCGCCCTTGGTTCGCAGGGCGCTGGAGGGGCACATGGCCGAGCTGAAGAAGGAGGCCGTCTTCAAGCCCCTCGGCGAGGTGCGGGCCAGGGGCGAGGGGGCGGGCGGGCCCAGGGGCCTCGCTGAGCTGAGCTGAGCTGGGCCGAGCTGGGCTGAGCTTGCTTGGCCTGGCCTGGCCTGGTCTAGGCCTTGGGCGCCGCGAGATTAGCTGTAGGGGCCTTGCTTAGCGTAGCCCAGAGCTCGGGCCCGGCTTAGCTTACGTTTGGCATGCGAGGGGGCGGGCCTGGGCCTCCCTGAGCTGATCATGAGCCTTCGGATGGGGAGCTTGAAGTAGCTGCAGGGGCCTTTCTTAGCCTGCTTAGCCCAGAGCTCGGGGCTTGGTTTGGCGTATCCTTGGTTTGGCGCACGCGAGCTCAGTTTTGGTCCCCAGAGCTGGTTCGGGGTCTAGGATGGCTTAGCTAATTATAAGCCCAGAGCTCGGGGCTGAGCTTACAATTGCTCTGGCGCGCGCGCAGGTTCAGCTCAAGGGGCTCGAGACGCCCGAGGCCATCACGCAGTGCCTGCCCAGGGCCCTGGGCAAGCGCGCCTTCCCGCCCGTCGGCAAGGCGACGGCGGCCGAGAGCGCCACGGAGCAGATCAAGGAGATGCAGTCCAAGAACGAGGCCGTGCGCTAGCTACCTAGCTGCTAGCTAGAGCTACCAAGCCTTCCTTCCCTTCCTGACCTCTTCTTCCTTCCTCCTCCCCTCAGATCCTGGAGAAGCTGCGGGCGATGGAATCGGTGGTGGAGAACGTGCGGGGCGACGCGGACGGCCTCGCCTCCCGCCTCCGCCGCTTCGTGAGCGATCAAATCTCTCTCCCTCCCTCTCGCTTTCGCTCTCTCTAGCCTTAGTCTGGACGGCAGCGGGGCGGGGGCGGGGCGTCGAAGGACGCGGCGAGCACGGCGGCCATCACGGAGGCCGTCGCCAAGTTTGAGTCGTCCGCCCCGCCCCCCCGCCGTTAGATTCTATTAGTATTAGATTCGTATTATATTCTTATCAGCGCGCCGCGCGCCCTTTGCGCGGCCCGGCGCCGCGCGCCCAAGCCGACTTGTCAGCGCGCCGCGCGCTGACTTTCGGCGTCCAGGCTCATGGGTACCATCTCCAAGCTCCGGCAGGAGGCGCGCCGCGCGCCCCCCGCCCACCTGCCCACCCTTCACCCGCCCCTGACTTCCCCCCCCCCCCCCCCCCCCCCCTCCCCCTCGCCTCCTCCGCGCAGGTGGGGGACGAGGTGCGGGAGAGCCGGGGGTTCCGGGACCACTCCCGCGAGACGGAGAAGAAGGCCCTCCGCCAGCTTAAGGCGCCCCACCAGCCCTCTCCTTTCCCCCCGTTTCCCTGAGCGCGCTCGGCCGCAGGCGGAGAACGAGCGGCTGGCGGCGACGAACCAGCAGCTGACCCTCCGCCTCGCCAACGCCGAGGTCCGTCCGTCTGCTCCGGACCCCCGCCCGGCCGACGGCGGGCGGTCGAGGGGGGGCGCGCCGGCCAACGTGCGGCGGGCTCCTCGCAGGAGCACTCGCGGCAGAACGCGGCGATGAAGGCCGACCTCAAGCGCCTCCAGGCCCGCCCGCCCTCCCCGCCCCGCCCCTCCCCCCCGCCCACCTTTCCTGGAGATAGCTATAGCACCCTCCAGATCAAGACCTCACAGCCCGAGCTAGCCAGCCTCTCAGATCTAGAGCAGAGCCGCCCTTCTCGTCCTTGACGGCCGCGTCTCGCGCCCCCCTCGCCCCCGGCCCCCGCGCAGGCGGAGTCCGAGCGGCTCTCGCGGGCCCTCGAGGCCAAGGCCGGCGAGGCCGAGGCCCTCGCCGCCGAGGCGCGTACCCCCCCCGCCCTCCCCCTCCCTCTTCTGCTTAGCTTTCTACGGGCGGCAGGTGAAGCGGCGGGACGCGCTGCTCTCCGACACCGAGGGCAAGGCGCGCCCCCGCCGCCCTCCCGCCCCGCCCCCGTCCCCCCCCCCCCCCCCCCCCCCCTCGCCCCCCCACCACCACACCACCCACCCACCCACCCACCCACCCTGGAGCGGCGGGACGGCGCCGGCTGGCCGGGGCGCCTAGACAAGACGGCCCCGCGCTCCGCCCTCGCCTTGCCTTCTATCCCGACACCCCTCCCCCCCTCCCGCCGTCTCGGATCGGATCGGGGGGGGCGGGCGGCTCAAGCGTACCCCGCCGCGCGCAGTCGAAGGAGAAGTCGGAGTACATCCAGGGCGCCGTCTTCGAGGTCCGCCTTTTCCTTCAGCTGTAGCTGCAGCTGTAGCTGCAGCTGTAGCACTAGTCGGGGGGCAGGGGCAGAGGCCTGTAACGAGTCGCTCGCTCTTCCCTGGGTCTCTCCTTCCTTCCTGGATCGCTTTCCTCCCCATCGCTTTCCTCACGGCTGCTGGGCGGGGTACGCGTGGTGCCGCCAGATCCGGGAGCTGGAGGCGGAGCTGGCGCGGACGAAGGCGAAGGTCTTCGCGGCCGCCGGCGAGAAGCTCGAGGCCGAGCGCACCGCCGCCGCCCTCAAAGAGGAGGTCCGCCTTAGAAGAAAGAAGGGGGAGGCTAGGAAGCTGAGCTTTGTGTCGGGGGCAGCTGGAGGAGGTGCGGGGGCGGCTGGACCCGGTGGAGCGGGGCCGGGAGGCGGCGCATGGCGACCTCGCCGCCGCCCGCGCCCGCCTCGCCCAGCTCGAGGAGGAGGTGCGCCGAGCTAGATCCCCCTCTCCCCTCCCCGCTTCCCCTTCCGCGCCCCGAGAACGGGGGGCCGAGCTAGATCCTTTCCGCGCCCCGAGAACGGGGGGGCGCCTCCGCCTCTCTAGAACGGGAGCTCGCCCCGCTCCTGGTCGGGGACCTGGCTCCCTCGCTTCTCGCTTTCTTCTCCCCGCCCCAACTTCTCCCCTTTACCTAGCCTAGCCCAGCCAGCCTACAGCTAGAGGCGCGCCCGCCCCACGCTTCCCCGAGCTTCTTCTCCCCACCGCCCCACCCCCTCTCCCCTCCCCGCTTCCCCTCCCCGCTTCTCGGGTCCCTGCCGCCAACTTTTCCCCCCCTCAGGTGAAGGGGCACGAGGAGCGGCTGGAGCTGGCGACCGTCCGCTACTCCAAGGAGCTCACCGCCCTCCGCGGTGCGTCCGGCCCTGGCCCCGCGCGCCACAATAATGGGCCGGGCCCCGGGGGCCCCCGGGGACCCAGGGAGCCTGGCCTAGCGCGCAGGAAGTGCGCGCACGGGCCGCCGAGCCGTGCTTGAAGTTAGATCCGGAAGAGGAGATACGGGCTCGAACCCCAGCCGACCCAGCCCGGCCCCGCCAGCCTAGGGAACCCGAAGATCTAGAGCGCGCGACTCGATTCGATCCGGTCCGAGTCATCCGAGCCATCTGAGGGGCGCGGGCGCAGGGGACCTGCACGAGCGGACGCGGGAGGCGACGCGGGGGCGGGGGGAGGCCCTCCGCGCCCAGGAGGCCCTCAAGGCCGCCCAGGCCGTGCGCCCCGCCCCCCGCACGCCCGGGCCGGGCAGGACCCCCCCGGGCTTTATTAAGAGAGCGCCGGATCGCTCGAACACGAGTCGAAGCGCGGCGTTGCGCGTTTCCGCCTCGCCTCGCCCGGCCCGCCCCCTGTTGTCTATCCGCCGCGCCCGCTCGGTAAAACTTGCTAGACCACCTGACTCAAAGCGCTAGCGCGGCCTTCCGAAGTTTTCCCTCTTTCTCCCTTTCTCCGCTCTCTCCTCACCGCCGCCCTCCGTCCCCCCTCGCCCCCCCTCCCCCCTTCTCGCCTCTTCTTTTAACAGCGCCCGCGCGCGCATGCGCAGGAGCTCTCGGCGCTGCGGGCGGAGGCGGCGACGCTGCGGGCCGCCTCCGCCGCCCTCGCGAAGGACCTCGAAGCCGCACACGCCGCCAACGTGCGAACCCTCCTACCCCCCCTCTCTTCCCTCCCCACCTACACCCCCGCGCCCCCTACCCCCGTCCGATTAAGCTAGATGAAAATATGTCTCCCACCTAGTGGCCGCCCGCCCGCGCGCTCCCTACGCTCTCGTTCGGTTTCCTCCTGATCCCGGGCCGGGCCGGGCCGGGACCGATGAAAATATATCTAGGACCTAGTGGCCGGCCGCCCGCGCGCGCCCTACGTTTTCGTTCGGCCTCCCTTCTGATTCTTCCTTCTTCTCGGGGCGGGCAGAGGGACCTGGAGCGGGAGAAGCGGGAGCGGGTGGAGGTGGCGGCGCAGCTCGACCAGAAAAACGCCGTCCTCCGCGCCGTCAGCCAGGAGCGCGTCGAGAAGGCCAAGGAGGCGCGCGGGATCATTTCGAACCCGACCGAATAATAATCCATGCAAACAACCAGCATATAATATATATATAGCAGACTAAATAACACTGAAGAACTAACTGAACCGATATATATCGGTTTTAATCGCCTCCTTTGCCGCGCGCGCAAAGCAAGCAAGCGGGCTGAGCGCTAACCTCGGGCCGGGGGCAGCTGGGGGAGGCGGTGGAGGAGGCGCGGCGGGGGGCGGCGGAGGCGGCGCGGGAGCGCGCCGTCTCCGCCTCGCTCAAGGCCGCCCTCCAGGCCGCCGAGGCCGCCCGCCAGGTCCGCCCCGCCCCGCCCCGCCCCGCCCGGCGGCCGTCGCTAAGGCCGAGACTAGTACTTAAGCTCATGCCAATCTCCCAGTATAGACTATATGATGAAAGGTTTCATTCGAGACCCCGGGCCTGTTGTTGAGCCCCCTTTGAATTCGGCAGGTTGCGGAGGGGGAGGCGGAGGAGGCGCGGGCGGGGGCGCAGGCGGCGCGGGAGGAGGCGGCGGCGCTGCGGGCCACCGTCGACGCCGCGCAGGCCCTCGTGCGCCCGCCCGCCCGCCTCTGACTTGGGCGGCTTCCGACAAGTTCTGGCGCCGCCGCCGCTCCTTTCTCTTCTAGAAGCGACGCGCCGACTGCCGCTTAAGGTTCTAGACGAACGATTTATTTTCCTCTGCACGCGCCGGCCGATGTTCCCCAGCCTTTCGCTCCAACCGCCGACCGCCTGCCGCTGATCATGGATGGGCCCGGGGCCGGGGCGGGGGCAGGTGTCGGAGGAGAGCGTGCGGCCGGCGCGGGACGCGCTCCTCGCCAAGCGCGGCCTCATCGCCGAGCTCGTCCGCCCCGCCCCCTCCCGCCCGCGCCGGCCTAGGATCGCCCGCCCCGGCCTAGGATCCGTAGAGGCTCGCGGGGAGGGCGCCAGCGCCCCGGGCCCGGCGGGCGGGCGCGGCGCTGGCGGCTCGCGGCCGACGCTTGAGATTCATAGCGTGGCTGGCTGGGGAGGGCGCCCCGGGCCGGGGCGGGGGGGGGGCGCTGACGCCATGGCCTGGTCGGCCCGCGCGCAGAAGGAGCTGCTGCAGTTCTACGTCCGCGAGCACCGCCTCGAGACCCCCGCCCAGGTGCACGTCCACGAGAGAGAGGGATCCGATACCGATGATATCGATCCTGAGAGTCCTTCCGAGCTTCCTTGGGGGCCGGGGGCGCACGTAGTAGCTGCAGCTGACGCCGGGCTTCTTCCTTCGTCGTGGCGCGCGCGTGCGCAGGCGCAGGAGCTGGCGCGGGCGCTGCGGGCCGTCATGGCCAAGTACCTCGACCCCGCCGAGCGCCTCCTCCTCGGTCCGCCCGCTCCTCCGCTCTGCTTCTCTTCGCTTGGCTTCGAATGAGGCCCCTGCAGGCCTCTCCCCGATGGACGGCGCCGGCACCGGCGGCGGCGGCCCCGGCCCCGGCTCCAAGCCGGCCAACGCCTCGTCGGTCTCCGCCGCGAATTCGAAGGCGGGCGGCAGGCCCGGCTCGGCGTCGCCGACGCCAGGGCCGGGACCGGCGGCCGCCCAGCGGAAGACGCTGGCGCCGTCCGGCAGCCGCGCCTCCATTGCGCGATAGTGTAGTTTCTAAAGCTTCCTCGTTCCTAGCTTTAATTTACGCGGCAGGCGTCGCGCAGTATATTTTTATTTCACTTGGCTATTCGGCTCTATCGCGATCGGGATTCAGACGATGTAGAGACGCACATCTCGCCGACAGTACGTTGGCAGAACGCGCGCGCGTGTGTGTGTGTGCATCTGTCCCTTGTAACTATTTGTTTTACTTTGCAATTCAAGATATCGATTGCCACTATGGATTGGGGGGTTAATTCAATGATCCATCAAGGAATCAAACTGAAGCTTGCGCTCAAAGCTTGCAATTGTGCGCAACTAACACGTGGACCGTGCACGTGGCGCCGCAGCCCCCCTCCCCCGCCCCCGCGGCCGGCCCCTCCTGTCCCCCCTCTGAATTCCCTCCCATTCCCCGGCCCCCATAATTTCGAATTCATATCTCGAGTTAGCGTTCGGCATCGATATCGTGATCATGATCACCTTCCATTGCAAAGTTTTCCATTTAATTGTGCACTCGACGTCGACGTCATGCGCTAATCAGTGCTATCGATTGCGCGGTAGCACGGCTTCCCTGACCCGGCCGCGGCTCCGGATCCAGTCCCCAATCGCAATCTTCATCGTACTCTCGTTGTTCAGGTTTCACAATCTCGACACTTCTCTAGATCTACGCTCACAAACGATCATCGGATGGGGAGAGGCCGATTGGATGGATCCGGAGATCGAAGCCAGGACTGCAGCTGAGAATACGAAACGCGCCCGGGAGAGGCCGCCACGTTGTACGAAGGCGCGCTGTGCGCGCGCCCCGTGATACGCGATGGTCCAAACCTCGGCGTTTTAAACGTACGAAAGTACGAAGGGAAATACGAAAATAACGCTAACACTACGAGCTAACATGCGAGGCTGCCCTCTTGATCATGATCATCTGATTGTATCGAACTGAATTCGAATACAATTTCTCGAGCGAATCTTCGAATTCGAAAGGGGAGCGCAACTGCAGCTGCAACTGAACTACATTCTAAGCACGAACATATGCATGCGGGAATCCGGCCCCGGCCCCGCCGGCCTTTCCCCTACACGACTCGGGCTCCTCTCTACAGCATCGCGAGGAAGGCCGCCGCGACGGCGAAGAGAAGGCTGGCGAGGAGGGAGGCGGCGGTGGACGGGGCGGCCGAGGTGCCGGTGCCCGTGCTGATCGTCGTGAGCCCGTCGGTGGTCGAGATGGTGTACGTGACGCCGTTGATCTCTAGCGCCATGTTGCCGCGCGCCACGGCGTCCTTGACGAGCTTCTCGAGGTCCGCCGCAGCGATGGCGTCAGCGCCGGTGGAGGGGTACATGTCCATGTCCTGCTTGACCGAGCCGCAGACGGTGGAGCCGTTGACGGCCTCGAGCTGGCCGGCGGCTAGCGACTTGTTCGAGTAGGCGTTGACCTCGTTGGTGACGGTGGCCACGATCGCCTCGAGGAAGCCGGCCGCGTCGCTGTTGAGGAGGCCCTCGCAGATATCCTTGGGCACGTTGAAGGTCAGGCGCCCGCGGCGGTTGGCGCCGCGGGCCTTGTTCACGACCGAGTTGCCGAAGCGCCCGATCTTGGGCTTGGCGAGGCCGATGCGGCCGCCGGCCTTGCCGCCGGGGGCGATCACGCCGCCGAGCGTCGCGCCGGCCTTGAATTCGGAGGCGGAGATGTTGTACACGGTGCCCTGGATGGTGACCTGCGAGCCCGCCGAAGTGAGCCGCTGAGCGGATCCGGACTGGGATGGATTACTAGTGGCACGGCTCGCACCAGGAGCTTGCCGGCAGCAGCGGCACGAGAGACGGCGCCACGGAACGCTTCGGCGCTGTAGTTCTTGCCGCCGACGGTAGTATCGGTGGCGAAGACCTGGGGACGAGTTCGGAGATGAGTGCAAGAAGCGCAAATCGAATCTCAAAGCGACATGTACAACGCACGGTGAGCTTCGGCGGGGCAGGCGTGCAGACGAGGCCGGAGGGGCCGACGTTGACGAAGCGCCCGACGGAGGCGCCCGTGAGGCCGGCAAAGGTCGCGTCGAAGGCGGAGACGGAGCTGTAGAGCGAGGCGGCGACGCCGGCGCGGAGCGTGGCGTTCCTGGCGAGGACCGCCTTGGTGCCGGTCGTGGCGGGGCTGCAGGTGCCCTCGGCCAGCTGGGCGAGGGTGAGGTCGAAGCTGGCCGTGACGGGGAGCGTGACGGAGACGCTGCGCGGCATGACGACTGCCGACCGACCGATCGTGAGCGGCGTGAGCGACGGCCACGGCGAAGACGGAAGGAAATCGGCCGTTTAATTATATAAATTGAGCGCACAGTTTATTATATATTATATATAATTAATTATAATTAATCTGACGTCGACTGTTTAAATTGAGGCGCACAGTTCTCGGGGAAGATAACGCCCGGAGCGATGTCGCAGACTTGGCCGGCGCACTTGCCGTCCTTGAAGCCTGCACAAATACACGACGGAAGCGGCATCAGATTATATTTTAGCGAGACACGTAAACGTAAACGACGGTGGCGCGCACCGTTCGGGCAGGCGAGCGGCGTGCAGGCGTCGAGGACCTTGTTCAGCTGGGCGTTGATCGAGATGTTGTAGAACTTGGGGGGGTTCTTGCCGTAGGAGGCCAGCAGGCTGGTGACGATGTTCTGGCAGAGCGTGTCGTCCTGCTGCTTCATGTCCTGGTCGCACTGCGCGACGAAGGTCCGGAGGTCGGCGTCGGTCTTGGTCTTGGCCGCCACGTTCTTCACGGAGAGGGTGCCGACGCCCTTGATGGCCTTGGTCATGCGCTGGCCGTTGGCCGAGTTGCGCGACGCCGTCGTGAGGATGATGCTGCGGGCGGGGCAGCATAAGCACTCGGCGCGGCGCGGCGAGCTTGAAGCTCCGGATTGCGCTCGGCGCGTCGCACTTGTTGGCGTAGGCGACGAGGCCGTTGGAGGCGGCGCTCTTGACGCCGGCAGAGGCGGTCGCGGGCGGGTCGAAGTTCGAGGAGCTGCGATCAAAGCGGTCAAGTGCGCGAAACCTCAGCGGAGAAAAGAGCCGACGGCTCGGCGGTCTCACCAGAAGCCGCCGCTGCCGACGACGGAGGGCGTGAGGGGGAACTTGTTGTACATGCTGCAGGTCTTCTTGGCGTCGGGAATGATCTCCTTGCCCTGCAGGTCGTGCACTTAAGCCTTCAATAGCTTGAGCTTCTTTCTTTGCTAAGGAAGCTCAAGCTTAAGCCTTAAGCCATATGCTAAGGAAGCTGACCTGCAGGTTGTAGAGGATGCGCTGGGCCGACACGGCGCACGAGTCGCAGCGCGCGGAGAAGATCGAAGTCTTGGTGCGCGCGGTGCGCACGCGGGTCTGGCGCATGCGGCTGCACGATCGTGAACGGCTCAGTCAGGCCGGAATTAAACACCGTGTCAATCAAGTTATCCATCGCGCACCGGCGGGCGGCGCGGCGGGTGGAGTTGGCAGAGGCGGAAGCTGAGTCGCTGAGCTGGTTCTCGTACTCCTGGAGGACCGTCGTCTCGTTCATGCTCTTGTCGATGGACTCGGGGCAGTCGGGGTCGATGCCGTAGATGCAGCGGCAGAGTTGAGCGGACGGGGTCGGCCAGTACTGCGGTTGCGGAAAATATCAATGCAAGCGTTAAAGCAATACAAAAGCAGCTGCAGTGATACCTGGTAGTAAGAGACGCAGGGGCCA
Source organism: Cyanophora paradoxa (assembly GCA_004431415.1). Lineage (NCBI taxonomy): Eukaryota > Glaucocystophyceae > Cyanophorales > Cyanophoraceae > Cyanophora > Cyanophora paradoxa. The sequence goes on along the minus strand of QPMI01000187.1, from coordinate 40,178 downwards.
TCGGTGGTCGAGTTGCAAGGGGCGCAGGTCTTGCGAAGAGTGCCACTGGGCGGCGGGACGCTGCGCAGAAGCGAATAACATCAGTTTTATTGTGTTCATGTGTATGAAGCTTAAGTGAATTGTGTTCTGACCCGGAGGGGCGCTCGACGCAGATCTGGTCGAGCGGGAGCTCGGGGTCTTCCGACATCTTCTCGAAGTCGTACTTGTTGCAGAACGGGACGGCGGCGAACGCGGGGGCGCTCTTGATCTTCATGTTGGCGGGGTCCGACTCCTCCCAGACGTTGGGGACGAACGAGGGCGGCATCCAGTTCTGGGGCGGGCACTGGCCTGCGGGCGGGCGCGCGTATCAGCGCCACTCTGGCCATGGATCGCCAAGCGATATATAAACAGCGGCGCACCGTCGTAGGGGCCCGAGAGGTCGTCGAGCGACTTGACGCAGCCGCGGTCCTTGCAGTAGCCGCACATGGTCAGCTTGCCTTCCGGATCCGGAAGCCTGCTCGACTTGAAGCAGTTCGCGCGGCCCGTCTCGTTGGCGAAGTTGTTCTGTGGCTGGTTGCAGATCGTGTCCTCGCCGGCTGCGTGCGCGGGCGGGGCGGCGGTCAGCGCTAGAGACACGCGCTGAACAGCGGGATCGGATGCATATGACGCACTGCCGGGCTTCATCCAGCCGTCGCACTCGATTCCGTACGGGCCGTCGTCGTTGCCCGGGAAGCAGATGCCAACCTAACCGATCCGCAAATTAATATTTCTTGATTCGTCGAAGCGTAAACTTGAACATACCGAGGAGTCGACAGGGTCGGTCGAAGTGGGGTCCAGAATCCAGTCGGGGGCCACGAAGCCGTTCGAGGTCCAGCTGCCAGTGCGCGGGCCGCGACTCAGCACATGGCCAAGTCCAAGGAATGCATATATAATTCGAGAGCAGGGCTTTAAATTAGGGAGGAGACGCACAGGACCTTGGTGATGTCGGGGCAGACGCCGCAGGTGATGGCGCCGGGGACGCGCGAGGTGCAGGCGCCGGGGTTCATCGCCAGGTCCCTGCCCGGGGCGCGGTTGATGCAGCCCTCCGCGGCCTTCACGACCTGATCGACGCGGAAACGCCTCAGTCGGTCGCTCGAGCCGATTACATATATTGAAGACCAGACCAAGCAAGCTCAGGGAGCTATAAGCTTAAGATTTACGATTAGCTATATAGCTTAAGAAGCTTAAGAATATCTTATATGTTTATTAATATTTGGATTCGGACCTCGGGGTCGTTAATGTCCACGACGTTCTCGAGGATCGAGTAGATGCCCACGAGGAAGTCTATGACCTCGCCCGCGTCCTGTCGACGTTTGCGCCGCCATTCGGTTAATCGCATGTAAGAGAGTCCATAAGATAGGTGAGGGCGGCAACAAGCTGAAGTTCGCACCCAGAGGCTGAAGACGAAGGCGCGGTCGTACAGGAAGAACACGTACACTGCGTTGCGGTGCGTCGCGTTCGCGTTACAACGTTGCGAAGCCGATCGTCCCTCAAAGGGCCGCTTCGCTCGCACCTCCGAACTGGTCCATGTCGAGCGTGTCGAAGCCGGTGAGGGCGACGTCCATCGTCCAGATCTTCGAGTCCGACCCGTCGGCGGTCTGCTTCTGCACGGCGTCCGAGACCTTAACCATCTTGAGCTTGTCGCAGCCGTCGCGCGCGTACGCCCCGAACGGCGTCGAGCTGGGCTCCAGGTAGCACGTGACGGCCGCGGAGGCCTCGTCGAACGTAGGCTGGTCGATGCTGGCCTGCCGGAGTATGCATATGCGTCAGGTTCCACCCCACGCGCCGCCCGACGTCGACGGCGAATTCGAAGTGGCAAGGCCGCGCACGATCATGAGGGTGCCCGTGAATTTCTTGGCCGCGTAGTACGGCGCGTTCACGGCCGCGTTCTTGATAACTGCGAAGCACATAATCAATATCGAGATCACTGGGAATGGCGCTGGAATTCGGAGCTGAAGCTTAAGAGACTCACAGGAGAGGCCGGCGGTGAACACGACCTCGCCGAACGCGTCGGGGATGACGTAGTCGAAGATGTCGAGCTCGAGGTACTCGGCGGGCACCGCCACGTCAGTGACGGCAGCCATGTCGACCCTGCCGCGCGCCCGTCAGTCGCGATCGGGATCGTCTCAAGTGGCGTCTCGGGCGGCCATATATATGGCGCACAGGAGCTTCTTGGCCTTGGTGAGGAAGCCAAAGTAGCGCTGGTCGAAGCCCGAGTTGACGATCTTCGACTGGGCGGCCTCGGCCTTCTCCGTCTCCTGCCAGTCCGGCCGGGTCTTCCACCAGTCCGCGAGCGACTGCGCGCGCGGGCGTTAATTCGCGCATCGGGAAGCTAGTCATTCGTGCAAGACGTAGAGCGCATGAGCACCTTGTAGCCGTCGGTGGCAGCGGCGCCCTGGAGCAGCATCAGGCCCTCGATCTTATCGCCGAAATTGACGGTGATGTTGCAGTCGGCGACGAAGGCGGACAGCGGCTGGTTGCAGGAGACCGCCTTGATGGCGACGCCGGTCCAGACGTCGTCGAGCGGGGGGAAGGGGAGGCCCTCGCTGGCGTTGAAAAGGCCGTCCGAGACCTGAGGCAGAACCTCGAGCGGAATGCTGCGAGCGCGAATGAATTCTCCATCTATCTTAGTTGACAAGTTCAATTGGACGAACCCCAGCGGGATCGGGCGTCCGCCGAAGTTCATGTACTGGCCGTCCGACATGAGGAGGCGCTTCTGCTTGGCGTCGACCGCCGCGCCGGTCCACGAGGCCGCAGCGTAGTCTGCTCGCGACAAGTTACGTTAATGTCGACGTCAGGCGGAAATATATATAGAGTACAAATTCAAAAATGCTCGAGGCCAAGAGTCTGGGAGTTAGAGCTTGGGGCATCTTTGAATTCCAAGCATATGTATATATATATGATAATAAGTTCGACGCGTTGATTTTCGGCACTAAAACTTTATGATGAAATGATCACGAAATGAAAGCCAGGCTGAAACGAAACGCCGGACTCCGCGCACCAAACCGACCCAGTCCGAAGCTGACGATCGCCTGGCCGCTCGAGGGCGACAAGTCGGGCTGGCTCCAGCTGCCCGTGAACCTGGAGCCTGCAACTGCATCTGCGCGCGCCGACGATGGCGATCAACTAGGATCGAATACATAAGCAGCAACAAAGAAAGCGCAGGCGCACCCGTAATGTTGACCTTCTGCAAATTGGAACAAAGTCGGCGAACCAGTCAGCGAAATTACACGCGGCAGCGCATGAGCGCGAATTGTGCATGTATAGAAAATTTTAAAAAACAGTTCAGCCAAAGCGGCATCCGACGATCTTATATTAGGCATAGGAATTTATAATTATAAAAAGAATGCAGCTCTGACCAGCATGAAGGTGACATCGGCCTGCGGACCCGGGATGCGCAAGGGCGTGCGTGTTAGCCGGCCCGCTACAAAAATCCGGAGCTGATCATAATCAGGAGGGAACATTGTCGCTTACACTTGTCTTCTCGATGACAAACATGTTGGGGTGCTCAACAGTGCGGGCCGTGAGGGAGCGGCCATTGATCGTGACATGGTCGAGCTGCACGCCGTCTGCGTCGACAAAGCAAGTCAGCAGGGCTCGGCGTGCGAGTCGACCGTTTCTATAGCTAGCGAGCCATGCAGATGCGTTATGGCTCAGGAACGTTTGCGAGCTAAACTCAAATCGAGACGTGGGTTGGGTCTGCAGCCAGCCGGAGCTTAACGTCAACATCCACTGCCTAGAGGCCTAGGAGATCAAGTGTGCCAACCGGGCAAGAGCGCGCGGGTAAGCGTGGCCCTGCGCCGGTGCCAACCGGCACACGCGCGGCGGTCCGGGACCCAGGGACGGCTATGCGCCCCTCCCGGCGGACAAATAACCGAGGGGGCAAGCGTAGCGCTAAATCTCTCTCGGTCGTTAGTGGCGCGCCCCGGGCCCCTCTGGCCTGGCGCCGGCACGTGCATGCGCAGCTTCCACCAGGAACGCGCCCGCATGCGCACTCGGCTTCCGGACACTAGGAGCATTAGGTTCACGGAGGGTGCGGAAAACGCACTGTAGGCGCTTGCGATGGGGAGGAGGGCAGCCAGCACGACGACGGCCCCGAAGGCTGCCGAGAGCGCGGCTCCGCGGCGCGCACCGCGCGGCATGGCGACGGCACCGGCGCGCGTGCTGCTGGGCTCTAGATCTAGACGCAGACCTGCAGTCGCCTGCGAGGACGAACGATACCGAATGGCGCTGCGCGCGGCTGCAGCTGCTCAGCGGTTGCTCTAGATCTGCTTCTTGATCCGATCTGCTCCCAAATCCAATCCAGGCTGCGCGCGCGCGGGCGCCCTTCCGACTCGGACTCAGCAGAATGGGGGATACAAGTCTAAGACACGATCCAGGCCCGCTTCTTCGAATTCTCCGAGAATTTCGAAGTTCGAAGTTCGAACTTCGAACTGTGAGCTCGAGTCTGTGACTCTGTGTCAGACTGTGAGACTTTAATTTGACTTTCCAATCGACTTTAAATTTCCAACTTCCGAAGTTCCAACCAACAATTGATCAATGATCATCATGATGGGGCAGCTCGCCTTCCGGATCATTTTCGGAAAAACTTAATCGCCTGGTCTCAAATAGTTTGGACGAACAAAGCCCTTTGTGTTTTGTTTTTGAGTTTTCGGCCGCTCTCCACGTGTTTGATCGGATTTGCAGAGCTTTACATAGCTTTCCAAATTTGGAGCTATATATAGTTACAGGGCCAGCTAGGATATAGGCTAGCGCTAATTATTTAAGAGGCATAGTTTTTTAAATTTGCTGCTCGATCGAGTTTTCAATTCTTAATTATATATATAATTATAAATTCGATAATTAATTAACGTAGGTAGAACTTCGTAGGCGGTCGGAGGTACTACGGTACTTACCGGCACCGTTTCGAGATGTCCAGAAGACAATTGCAATGCCGGAACAGTACTACTAGGCTAGTACTCCGATCCGTACTATTCCGCGTAGTACGTAATACTACGTACTACGGTATACGCGCTATTACGCGGCGTACTACCCGCCGCAGCGCGCAGGCGGCGCAGCGCTAGCCGGCCGGCGCGCGCCGCGCGCGCGCGGGCCCACACATGCCGACGTACAGTACCGTAGACGACTTATATACCGCGCTGACTTAACTACCGCGCTGCCAAATTACCGCGCTCAAAAGTTTTAGAACGCAGTAATTTGGTAGCGCAGTATTACCCCCTTTGCTAACAAATAATACATTTTCGAAGACGATGGAACGCGGTAATTTGGTAGCGCGGTAAAGCGCATATTTTTTAAAGATCTACGGCGGGCGTACCCACTCGTAGTACACAACGAGGATACAAGTCACGGTATCAGGAATCACGGGGATTCGAAGTACAACGAAGCGGAAACAGTAGGAACCGAACCCGGAAATCCGGGAGGTCGTAGCACGACCTTGTACCACTGCGCTAAAGCGCGGGGACCGGCGCCGAAATTTTAGAACGCGGTAATATGTGGCGCGGTATTTAAGTCGTCTACGGTACCCTACACGTCACTGCCACAGTACCCCGCGGCCGGGCCGGCTTGGGTTTAATTTGGGAAATGACTCCGGGATCCATATGCATGGCCTGCCGTGCAGCCACGGTGCAGCCTTGCAGGCCTGCAAGAAGTCTAGTCGAGCCTTCAAGCCTTGAAGCACGATGAATTCGAAATCGAAGTGCACAAACCTATGTAAGCAAGGTCGATAACATACGCTCGGGATAATCTACGACGACACTAGCACATCACAAAAAAGGGAGTGCAAACTCAGACATAGCCTGCAAGGCCCTGGGGCCATTCAAAACTCTAACTCTGCTGTTCTAGATCTGGCTCTTGTACATGCACTGAAATTGAGACCGCTGCTGATCATGATTGAAAGGTGCGCTCGCGATGCCAGCGAAAACAACGGAAAGGGGCGCTGCTTGCGATCGAGGAAACCTACCTATCATCTCGTACCAGTACTAGTGTCGACGCCAAAATAACGAGCTCGCGATCGAGCCTGGAAAAAGTGATAGAGGGGGCAAGATGCATATGGGCTCGGGGGAGGGGCCGCCCACTACGCTCTATATGTTCGGATGGAATGCGCGCCAGGCGTACGCGTCGCGGTCGTCGTCCCCGGCCCCGGCCTCGCAGCAGCAGCCCGGACCGGGACGCGGACCGGGGCCCTGCTGCTGTCCAGGCCCCGGCGCGCCGCCCGCGCCGCCGCCGCCGCCGCCCGCGCCGCCCGCGCCGCCGCCGCCGCCGCCGCCCAAGTCCAGGAGGAGGGTGAGGTCGGCGCAAGAGTCCGGCCTGGGCCCGCGGGCGTGGCGGGGCCGAAGCAGAAGGGCGGCGGAGGAGGAGGCGGACGAGCGCGCGGAGGAGGGGCGGCCCCCGGCCCGTCATATGCCGCCGCCCTCGACGAAGATCTCGGGCGCCGCGACGGGCGCCGGGGTCTCCGAGGGGGAGGGGCGGCTCCGCTCCTCCATGAACTGGATCACGTACGTCGACCCGATCGCACCCTGCCGCTCAGATCAGATCAGATCAAATCACATCGTATCGGATCGAATCGCATCGGGCGCACGGCGGGCGGGGCGCCGATGATGCGGGTGCCGTCCTTGGAGCCGTACGTGGCGTGCTTGACGGCGGTGGGGACGTCCGGTAGGAAGTTCTGGAGGCCGATCGCCTCGCGCAGCTGCGCCCGGTCGAAGTAGCGCTTCACGCGCTCCGTCAGGCCGACGATGAGGAGCAGGCGGCCCCGCAGCGTCAGCTCCGCGTGCAGCTCTTTGAGCGCCGTCGCCGCGTCCGAGTCGATGTCCGGGCACGGCCCGAAGTCAAGCACCACCACCTGCGCAGGTTCGGCCTTAGTTAGAAAGGGGGGGGGGGAGATGGGGGGTACGCGGTACGCGCCTTGACGGCCGAGGCCGCCTCGGCCTCCGCCGCGCGCACGCGCTGCACCAGCTGCCGGCGCGCCTCGGAGGGGGAAGCAGAGGGGGGGGGTACGGGGCGCGGCGCGCACCATCTCGCGGTTGAAGAAGTAGAGGGGCACGCGGACCTGCAGCACGACGAGGCCCGGCTGCTCGGTGGCCCAGTGGAAGGCGCCCTTGTCCTCGTAGGATTCGGTGCCCACCAGGCGTCCAAGGCGCGGGATGTCCGCTGAGGAAGAAGAGAGGAGAGGGGCCTTAGTAAGCGAAGCGAGGCACAGCACAGCACAGCTTAGCGGAGGGAGGCGGGCGCACGGAGGAAGGCCATGCGGATGACGACGAGGAGGAGGGAGAAGAGGATGCCGATGCCGACGCCCAGCTCCACGCCCCCGAAGAACACCTGAGGCGGGGCGATCAGCTTGATTACAAGTGCGGAGGGCGGGAGCGGGGCGGAGGGCGGGTCCTCGATAATATCTAGTCGGAAAGACATATATATTGGGCGATGTGAAGCTCTTTGTCTTGTGTGTTGATGTAAGAGGTGCTAAAGTTCGACCTAAGCGTAGGAGGCGGGGCGGGGCGTAGGAGGCGGAGGCGGGCGGGGCGGGAGCGGGGCGGGAAGCGAGGGGGCGGACGGCGAGGAAGCAGGCGATGAGGGTGAGGAAGTCCCACTTCTTGAAGTGCCAGGTGTGCGCCGCCGCCGTGAAGTCGAGCAGCTCCACCACCGCCATGATCTGCAGCAGAGCGGGGGAGGAGGAGGAGGAGTGTGAGGGCCGGGGGGGATGATGGTGGCCGGGGCTACGCGGGGCTCAAAAGCTATGAATGAAGGCCGCGCGCTCGGGCCGGCCCCGCGCCTTTGAAAACTATGCTCGCTCGCTCAAGCTATGCCCGGAATGTAAGCTACGGTCGAGCTCTCGATCGAAGAACGGCAACAGCGGTTGGCGGCGGGCAAGGGCGACGGGGAAAGGGGGGAGGGGGGGGGGGGGGGGGGTAGGGCGCACGATGATGGCGGAGAGGATGGGGCGCGGGAGCCAGAAGACCAGCGGGGTCAGGAACTGCAGCGCGAAGGCCACCCACTGCGAACGAAGAGAGGCTTTGAGGGGGGAGGGTACAGGGCGGGTGGAGGGGGGGTACGAGGCGGGGCAGGCGCACCATCGCCGAGACGAACTTGGTGACGTTCGAGGTGGCCCCGGCGGTGGCGTTGATGGCCTGCGAGTGCGAACGAAGGCGCGTCACGGAAGAAGGGGGGGGGGGGGGGGGGGGTAGGGGGGAAGGGATAGCGGCGCGCACGGTGCGGGAGAAGGAGACGCAGATGGGGTACGCGGAGATGAAGGAGCCGAGGAAGTTGGAGAGGCCCAGGGCGATCAGCTCCTGGCTCGCGTCGATCTGCCCGGATTCGAACCCGGCGCCCGTCTGAGCGCGCGGGCGGGCGGCCCCGCGGATTGGGGGTCCAGAGCGCCGCGGACGCGGACCTTGTACCCGTTCTTGCGGGCGAACTGCTTCGCGATGGCGATGGTCTCCATGTACCCGATCAGCGCCACTGCGCTCCGACGAGGGAGGATCAGGGCCAGGTCGTCGTCGGCAGAGGGAGGGAGGAGGAGGCCGGGGATCGGGCGGGGGGGCGGGCTAGGGCGGACGGACCGGAGATGATGGAGCCGATGATGTTGGAGTTGACGCCGCTGAACTTGGGGAACGAGGCGCCGGGCATGCCCTTCCAAAGCAAGAAGAAGTGAGCGGGTGGGCGGGCCGAGCCGAGGCGGGGCGGGGCGGGGCGCGGGGCGCACGGAGGGGACGGAGCCGACGACCGCGAGCTGCTTCTTCGAGTCGAGCTGGAGGCGGTACGCGATGCCCGTCCCCAGCAGCACCACGATCAGCGGGCCTGGGGTACGCGACGTGAGTGACGTGAGGAGAAGGCCGTGCGGAGGCGGAGACTGCATCGGACCCACCCGGGATGAGGAGCTTGAAGCGGCGGTTGGTCTTCTTGATGGCGAAGAGGATGCAGAAGGCGATGATCCCGAAGACGAACGAGTGCCACTTCGTCTCCCCGAGCTGCGAGGGGGTGGAGGGTGAGTGGGGGGCGGGACACGGTAGGCTGGGCGAGGCTGGGCTGGGCCGGCGCGAGGGAGGGGCGGGCTGGCGGGCGGCCGCACGTGTCCGAGCTGGTAGATGAGCTGCGGGCGGGGCGGGGGGCGCTCAGTCGATGCAAGCGGCGGCGGCGCGCTGGCCGGGCAGAGCGGAGCGGAAGGGAGCGGCGCACGTTGGGAAATGTGGGCCCGTTGCTGATGTCGGTCGGCACCGATATGCCGAACACGTCCTTCGTCTGCGCGGGGCGGGGGGGGGGGGGGTGGGGGGGGGCGGGCACGGTCGGGTCAAGTGCACGCGAGGTGCAGGAGGAAGGACAGGAAAAGCCACAGACCTGCCCGATGCCGATGTTGAGGCCGGCTGCGCACGGGGAGGGCGAAGGTGAGAGACGACGAGGAAGCGACGCCGGGCGGACGGGCGCGGGCGGGCGCGGGCCGGGGCGCGGGGCGGGGCGGGGCGCGGGGGCGCGAGCGGCGCACCGCCCATCATGAAGCCGATCAGGACGGGGTGGCTCAGGAAGTTGGTGATCCAGCCGAGGCGCAGGAAGCCCATGCCCAGGTTGAGCAGCCCGGAGCTGAACAGAGAAGGAGAAGGCTCAACAACAACAAAGCTCGAGCGCAAGCTCGAGAAGGCGGACCCGAAGGAGAGGAGGAGGGCAAGGCCGACGGCGGACGCCTTGTCGTTCTTAAAGTCCACCTGCGCCTTCGTGAGCGGCGGGCGCCCTCGGCGGGGCCAGCGGCGGCAGCGCAGCCCGGCGCTCTGCTCCAGGCTACATGCGCGGTGCGGTAGCGGCAGCCCTCTAAGCTGCAGGCGCGGCGGCCCGGCGCTAGGAGCGCTCTCTTTTTCTCTCTCTCTCTCGGCACGGCGTGGGGCACGGTGGCTTTAGATCCGATAACTTGTGCTCTCGATCCTAGTAACTTGTGCCTTTTAGCCTTTAGCTCGCGGCTATGGCCACGGGGCGCACGGTGGCGACGGCGGAGCCGACGAGGAGCGAGACGACGGCCACGGGGCCCAGCGCCGCCTGCTTCGCCGTCCCGAAGATCGCGTCTGGCCGGGGCCGGACCGGGCGGTGAGGGGGGGAGGAGGAGGGGCGCGGGGGGTACGCGCGCGCACAGATCATCTGGGGGATGAAGGCGGCGTAGAGGCCGTAGACCGGGTCCAGGTTCGCCAGCTGAGCGTACGCCATCGCCTGGAGGGGGGTACACCGTCAGACGGAAGGAAGGAGGGGCGCGGGGGGTGTGGGGAGGGGGAGGGGAAGAGGGCGCCTGGGGGATGAGGGTGCAGGCGACGGTGGTGCCAGCGACGAAGTCCCTAAGGAGGCTCCGCCACGTGCACTGCGGCGCCCACTCTGCGGCCGGTCGAGCGCGGGTCACGCCGGGCGCGGGCGGCGCGAGCGGAGCTGGCGGGCGGGGCTGGAGGGCGGGGCGGGCGCGCACCGAAGATGGGAAAGTACTGGTGCAGCCACCTCTTCATCAGAATCCTCCTCCGCATCTGGGGCGACAGCTGCGGCGGGCCGGGGCCGGCGCGCGTCGGCTGCAGCTGCGGCGCGTTCGCTCGCTGCGCCCGCGCGCGCCGACCTTGTCCAGGTGCCGTTCCTCCGGCATGGAGGCGCTCACGTCGTCCAGCTTGATGACCGGCTCGCCCTCCGCCTTCGACGCGTTCGCCATCCTGCGCGGCGCGGCGCGGCGCGCGCTCAGCTGGCGCGCTCGGCACGCGCGCGAGGCGCGGCGCGGCGCTGTCGGTTTCCCGCCAGATCGCACCAAGGCCAGCTAGCCTCCAGTTCTCTGAAGTACCGTTCCTCTCGGGACGGCACGTACGCGCTGCGCGGCCGGGGCGTGTGAGGGTTCCCGCACGGTCGCACAGCTAAGGGGCGACTCGAGACGCACGCCAGCCTCGTTTCCGCAAGCGGATGCAGGAAGTCTGCACCCGAGAGGCGGGGCTCGGGTCAGCGGCGCCAACGAAGCAGCGCAGAGGGGGCGCGGACCTGCATCGAAGACGCGCTGGTACAAAGTCTGCGTGACCGAAGAGAACTCGTGTGTCGTGAAGCTCGAAGCTGCGATCGCGAAGCGCGCGTCGCTCAGGTTAGCATAGGCGCGCGATCTTGGACGCTCCGGCCCCCAGGAAAGATCAAATGTGCAGCGCACCATGCAGTTGCAACTCGCGGAGCAGCGCCCCATATAGCTGCTCTTTCATACGCTGCGCCTGGCCGTCCCGCTTGCTGAGGTGCGGTATGCGCGCCGGCGAAAGGATCTCGTCCAACCGCATCCTAAAGACTTCCGGGTTCTCCACCTGAGAGCCTCGCCTGTGGCTAACATCGTGCTTGCCAGCGCTGCTGCTGCTTCTGCGGAAGAGGGGGCCGCGTCACGCGCGTCAGCCCGCGCCCGGCGGGTCATAGCTATTGCGCGACCGCGCAGCGACACGAGACGAGCGCGCGCGCACCCCGGGAACCTCTCGTCCACGACATGCTGGACGATGCTTAGCACGAGGGCGTTCTTGGAGAACAACCCGCTGCCCTCCGGCGCGTCCGAGCTCGATAAGGGATCTGGCCGCCCCCGTAAGATTGGCCGCAGCTCGTATTCATCGGGGTCAACGCCGTTCGGCATTGCAGGAGGGACGCGTCTTGCGGTCGGTCGCGCAGATAGTGGGCCGCAAACTGCAAGAAGGATGGGGGGTGGAGTCCTAAGCACGGAGGGGTACGAGACTTTCGGGAGCCATGCGCGCGTCGGCGCCGGGCGAGCCGGAGCGGCCCGCGCCGCGGCCGGCGCGGCCCAGACGCACGCGCTAGTCGCCGCTAGCCTATCTGCTGACTGCTCACTGAGTGGTAGCCTAGTAGCGCTCGGCGCGATGCATATGCGCATGCCGCGCGGCCGGCGTCACTGAGCCTCGGAGTCACTTAGCTATATAGAGTCATGCGCGTCGCGCGCGGACATCGGCCGCGGAGTTCCATGGCCTGCGGCAGGCATCCTGATCGATATCCTGATCATGAGCATCGGCCGCGCGCGCGCAGCCTTTCTCGAGCTCAAGTCGGGGGGCCTGGCCGCGGCGCAGTGCTGGTCATGGCGGTCGGACCATCGCCATCGCCTGCGGCGGGCTGCCCCAGCAACAGCAGGCACGGCGGCCGCATGCGCAGCGTCCGCCCGCGCGCCGGCTCGTACGTATTTTGGGCCCCGGGGTCCTCCGGCGGCTCTGGCCTACAGCCCGATCGAGCTCGTCCTGCCTTATGTGCCGGCCGGACTCCTCGCCGTGAAGGCCAGGGGCGGCGCGCGCGGCTCGTCGGCTCCTGCGTGCGCTCGGGCCGAGCACTCTGTGCGCGCACGCTTCTCGGAGCCTTGACGCGCAGGTGTTCATCGACATCGTTTAGCGCGCCGGCGCTAACGAGATCCGAGGACGCCAACGCGAGCGAGAAGGTTGGCGCGCGCCTTCGGCCCCGCTGCTGCTTTAGTGCCGCCGCTGACGCCGCCGCCGGCCTCGCAGCTGACCTCGTCGCTAAACGTGCGCCAGATCTAGACCAGCTCCCTCCCTTTCCCCTCCCCTCTTGTGAACCGCGTTCGAATCACTGCAGGAGTACTTCCTCCAGCTCGTTCGCCGTGTGTACGTGTGTACACCCCCTCTGGCTCGCGTACCCCTCACCTCACGTACTTGTTTCCCAGGCCTCCACAGCCGCGAGGCGCGTTTCTTCCAATCTATATATAGCTAGTGGCCCTTTACCCCGCCGATTTTCTCCGCAGGCGACGCCGTCATCGCGTTTATCGGGGCCCACGATCGCAAAGGCCTCGATCTCCGCGCCGCGGTATTCCCCGGCCACCCCCCCCCCCCCCCCTTTCCCCCCGATCCCTTACCCCCTTCCTTTAGCCGACCGTACCCCCCGCAGGCCCGGCTCGCCCTCGACGTCCGCCGTACCCCCCTCTCTCCGCGGCCCGCCGCCGGACCGATCCGTAAACCCCGTACCCAAGGCCGCGCTGGACATTCGCTCGATTTCCTTCTCGCGAAACGGCTTCCGGCTCGTCGCGCACACCGCCATATATAAAGGCACACCCCTTCCTCTTTTTCCCTGTATCCCCTCTCCGCCGCCCCCCGACCTCGGCTCAGGCTCCGGAGAGATGCAGGCGTTCATGCTCCAGGGGGTAGACGGCGCCGCTCAGGCCGTGTTCACGGGAGATTTGATCTGCCAGGGTACCGCTTTCTCTACCAGACCCGTACCCCCGGCGCCAAACGCTAACGCGATCTCCAGCCTGCGAGGCGCAGCAGGTGAAGGACGACGAGATCGTCCTCTCCGAGTGTGCGCGTACCCCCAATTTCCTCCCCCCCCCCCTTCCTAAAGAACATGCACAGGCACGCCTTCGCGCTGGTCGAAGCCCTCTGCGTGGCGGAGGCCATCGCCCCTTCGGGCCTGCGGCGGAACCCGCGATTCTGTCTCTCCCCCGCGGTCTTTCTCTCGGCAGCTCATCTTGCGAACGTTGCAATTGACTGAGGCTGCGATCGGCGGCAGCGGCAACCACTCATGATCAGTGACTCCGCCTGCACGTGCGCCGAAAGCTGTCGCCGCAGCTCAGCTCAGCGCTGCCTCATGATCACGCTGCCTTAGCTGCGGCGCGGCCCGTGCACACGTGCACGGCGCCAGCTTCGTCGAGGCGCAAGTCGTAGATCTTCCCCCCCCCCCGGGGGGGGGGGGGTGGTGAGTGGGGGGAGGGGGCGGGGGGGGGGGGGGACTCCGGGAGAGAGAGAGAGAGAGAGAGAGAGAGGGAGGGAGGTGGGGGGCCGGGGGTGGGGGGGTGGTGGGGGGACATATGCATTGATTTAGGATCTCGCGATCGAAGCTTATGGAACACGGATACTGCTTTGTCGAGCTGGTGAGCTACTGGAGTTGATTTCTCCTCATGGGGTCTTGGGTCTTGGGGCGCTGCATAATAAGGATAGGATCTACCACCTGGTGACGTCGACCTCCGGGGATCCCAACCCCCCCGACCTCTCAGATCTTCGCTTTGGGGTCTCCTTCCCGCTTCATCCTAACTCTGTCCCCTATAGCTAGGCCTGCTCTCCTTCCCTGATCATGAGCATGTCTAGATCTCCTCTCACATTCGCATCGTCGTGACATATTGTTAGAAGTATCGCTGCGACATCGCTGCGACGTCCTTTCATTCACTGCAGCGGCGCGGACGAAGCGGCGCCGGCGGACTCGAGATCGAAGTGGTCCGTGTCCTGCGCGCGCGTCTCGGGATCGGTCCGAGTCGCAGGATATATTACTGCGCGCCCTGCAGCTGCTCATGAGCTGAGCTGTGAGCATTACACCCAAAAATTACCCCAATATAATTTGCCCCTTCAAGCAATATCCGCATGATTCCCAGTAACCCAATCCCCAATCTCAGTAAATCTCAGTAAGCCTCAGTCACAATCTATTTTATTTAATCGAAGTTATATCTAAAATCTAATCAATCGAAGTTATATGCATTACACCCAAAAAATAATTCAAGCATTGATTGAATTTTCCCCATTAGTCAAGCTTTTTGCTTTTGCTCGATCAGCTAGTTTCTTTTGCAGTCTTCCCCTTGTGTTATTTGATAGTTCATACTGATCACAGTTTATTAACATTAGCATAGCCATAAATTTCGTCCTTACAGCCTCTTTGAGTGATGGATTCATTTTCTTTGAATTTCCTCCAGCTAAATGCTGACAACTTCCTTCGAAAAACTCTTCGAATTTATCCATAGATCTGTTTTCTGAGTTTGAAAGAAAGGTATCCATAAAACTATTTGCCTTGCTCACATTGAAACCGGTTGTTTTATGGCCAGTCCGATACATGATTGTTTTTACTTTTCGATTTTCCTTTAAAACTAATCATTTATTTCATTTTGTTGCAGTTGTTTAATCGTATCTTTGTCAATTTATCAATATGGTATATATGATATATATCAAAGAAAATCGATTTATGGTCATACCTATAACATATCTATTTGTGTATATGTGATGTATATATATGACGTCATAATGACGATGTATATGTATATGATATATATGACATACCACGTGACTCGGGAGATTATGACGATCACGGCCATGTGTATATTGTCATGATGTATATGTATATATGTGTGACGCAATCTGATTGGCTCACTGACTTTCAATGTATCCCCCTTCAACTTCTCCCCAGGTTTACATCACAGATAACATCTCAGATAATACCTCAGATAATATCTCAGATAATACCTCAGATTATATCTCAGATAATACCTCAGATAATACCTCATATATTAATGTTAAATTTGCTGGCTTCTGATTGGTTCATGCCACAGAGTAGGGAATTTTCATCAAGTGCGCCATAAAATGCGCCATAAAATGCGCCATAAAATGCGCCATAAAATGCGCCATAAAATGCGCCATAAAATGCGCCATGAAAACCCGGGGAATAAACCATAGTAGGGTATATGATCTCACAAGGTTCAAGTTTCGCTCACGTTTCACCGAAGTTTCGGTATATCGATTATCGGCATCTTCAAACGCTTGTATCTCATCACCAGATCATCAACTCGCAACGTTCTGCATAGCGTTTTGAAGCGCTTTTCAAGCTCTACACAATTAACTAGACGCCGTATTTGTCTGAGCTACCTTATCATACAACATTTCTTAAAAATCGACCTTTCACACACTAATCGTGGTCATTTCTCGCTGAATCCGAGCCATCTGACCCCTTTTAATTGCTTTTCTCTTCACAAACTTCTTAAAGCCCTTTATATCATCATCAGTTAGTACTGCTCTATCAGTAAAGGTCTTGATATCATAACCTTGCAGGCTAGCTATGACTGTTTGGTAATTATAACCCCATAGTCTATGCAATTCCTTGTAGGTCTTCTTATCCATTCCACCATTATACTCATCGAATGCGCAATTGAACTCTTTTTCGTTCCCAAGAATATTGAAAAAGACTACGAACTCAACATTTCGACGAATTGTAGTAGAAATAGAACACAAACGCTGAACATTAAATATTACGGAAATTGAATAATGGCGGCCACTCGTGACCAATTTAGATAACACAGCCGAATTATGCATATCCAAATTGGAACCTATCATGTCATCGAGTATGATAACAAGGTTATTTCGCTTTTCGTTATTCTCGATTCGTTTCTTTTGCATACTGATCAATCTCAAAACAATGTTATCATCCCACTCCTCATAGATGTTATCGGGATGGGTGATGTCATTGAATTGCCCAGTAAAAGCTGTTGAACTAAATATAACAATCTGATCGATCTTGTCACGAAGCTCGTAAAGTAAGTATTTTGTGAACATTGTCTTACCTGTATTGGAGCGGCCAACATTTAAAATTCTCGTTGGGATTCGAACTGTTTTGCTCGGATCAAACTCCGGTATATCATCTAAGTTTACTGTGTTATCCATTACAGTAATAAGATAAAAAACAAAATAAACCCCTTACCTACTAATTTTGCGCTTCCTACTCTAACGAAAGAAAAGAACTTTAGAAGTTCGAGACTTTCAGGGTAGAGATGTTGTAGCCATTTAGGACCATAACATTGTGTCGTAGGGCATAGATGTCAACCTGAACAGGAGCAGCATCAGTGCATCCCGAAACAGTGAGATCCATGTAGCTGGAGCTGCTGTTGAAGAAATCCTGGTAACCCAGAACCGAGTTGTGGAGCGAATCCTTTCCGGATTTGGATAGAACAATTCCGTAAACATTTCCAGACTCGAATCCGTAGGTGGTATTGCCAACTGAAACGCCCTTATAATGGGATGGAATGTGATTCATTGCCGAGAGGAAACCGGAAATGGGTTTGTTGGAGATGTCAAGGGAGCGATTGTTGTGGAAGATCTGGAACTGATCAATTTTAACAGCAGATTCATGACCACAGAAATCTGAGTGAGTGTAGGTGTTAAGTTTGTTCACCTCTCGAACTGTCATGAGAATCGAATGAACCAGACCAGAAACATTAGCGAGTGTCACCTCAACCGATTCACCAGCATCAGCTGTTTTGAGCGCTCGTGTCTTCTTGTGGATGACCTCTGTGATCGGAATGCGAATACCACCTTGTTCATTTGCCATTTTCAAAAGTGTCTCAGCCTCAGCCGAAGCGATGTTTACAAATTGACAGATCAGGGAGCAATCCGCAAATGTAACAGATCCACCAGCAGGAACTTTGACTATCCCAGCATCACGGAAATCCACCTCAATCGTTGGCATATCGGCTAACGTACATAATGGAAAGTAAGCATCATCCCAGAAAGCAGCGGGAATTTTCACAATGTATTCCATAGCCTCATCTGTGCTTTCACGATCAAGTTCTTTGAAGTAACCAAGAGAAGCATACATGCTGCTCATGGTAGCATGATCATTATCAATCAGAGCGTTAACAGTAATCCAGTCACCAGGGATGATATACTTGAAACCACCATGAACAAAGCGGACCTCATTAATAAAGGAAGAACCACCATTGGGGAGGGTGCAGGCTACACCACCACCAGTGGCAATCTTGAAATAGAGCGAAACACCAGCAAGGAGTTGTTTGCGAGGAAGATCGAAGTAAGCGGTATTCTTAAAGCCAAAAGTATTGCCTCGGGGACGAACTTGCTCGAGGAATGGTTTGTACTTGGGGTTGGTTCCGATTTGGAGACCAGGGGAAAGATAAATTTGATCGGAACCGGGAGTAATGAGGAGTTCCTTAAGGGTAGTTCCAGTGAGTGCCATCTCTTATGTTTAAAATACCAAAAGAAATTTTTAAAATGCTTTATTAAACAGAATGACGCGTCATTACCTTAATATTGATTCCAGGGACCGAGATGATGGAACCCCAACGAACTTTACTTACAAAATTCCCCATGCAATCCAAAATGTGAGAGCCTGCAGAGTGACTAACTTTGAGATGTTCAATAACATTTACAATCTTAGCGAGAATGGAAGTTTGATTACAGGAACCTATGATGTTGGGGATGTAATTAAGACCAAGAGTAACACTATTTCGAAAGGGACATATACTTCGGATAGTTTGGTGAATCTTCTAAATGCCAAACTAGCTTCACAAGTGTACGGAGCAGCGGGAACTACATATACTCGCCATTTCTACGTTACATATGATCCTGTTACCATGTTTCTACGGTTCATGTGCGATGCAACATTTACCCTCACCTTTGGAAGTCGGATCTTAGCGAACTTCCTTGGTTTCCCAGATCGCAGACCTGACAGTTCT
Organism: Cyanophora paradoxa; assembly: GCA_004431415.1. NCBI lineage: Eukaryota > Glaucocystophyceae > Cyanophorales > Cyanophoraceae > Cyanophora > Cyanophora paradoxa. Next base: position 21,964 of record QPMI01000187.1, on the reverse strand, counting down.
GAAAATGGATACGCTTCTGCCCTGCTCGATTCACCTGTAACAGTTGGAGCTTATACTTATAATTACTACATTGACAGTGTTATACCGCTCGATCTTCTGTTCAACTCTTACATCCTTCTACATGTCGATCCACTCAAAGGCAATTATGTTAGCAAGAATACCAGTGATGATAAAGCCCTCGCAAAAATCGAGATTGATCAAACGGTAGGCAGTCTGCTAAAATACGATTCATCGAATAATTCCATGATCCTGCATGAGCAAAATGGTTTAGTGGAAGTGGAAACGCTAAAAGTTCGTCTCACATACTGGAATGGTGCTGAAACGGATATTACCACTGACTGGTCGATGACTCTCGAACTCATTACGGAAGATGATAAAGATCTGACCAAGAAAGCATTGAAGAATGTCATTAAAGAGTTGGAGGGACTCTACTTGCCGTTCTCACGGTCATAGGAAATACTGTAGAATAAATTTGTCTCGATATTACAAATGGCAACTCGAAAGACCCAGCCAAAGAATTTCTTAGCCAAACCAGTTGAGCAAGCAGAACCAGAACGGAAACAGTTTAAGAAATCAAAAGGAACCGCTGCATATGGAACTGGTGATCTCGATAAAAATGTTCACCAAACCATGAATGCTCACACAATCGCGCTTACTTCAAACTCAAATGATGATAATGCCCTGGTTGACCAAGTCCCACTGAACCGCATGCCTGGAGCCAAACGAGGAATCAAGAAAGGACAGTTCAAATCATCGACAAAGGACAAGGTTGCCTCATCATCAACACTGCTGAAACTGCTTGATGGTGGTGAGCGACTCTACTCAACCTATTCCGAGAAAGACCATCGCAACCGCTACTTTATTCGTTCAACCACTGGTGGACTGAAATCTGTGACATACCAGTATGCTAAGAGTCTTGTTGATGGCATTGCAGCAGAGACCAAAAACGAAAACAGGATCAAGGAACAGCTAATCACAAAGGAAAAGGTGGAGAAGAAACCAGAAGTAACCCATGAAGTCATCCCTGAACCTGTTCATATCGTGAAAGAATCACCAGCCGAATTGATTGCAAAGACCATCGATTATCAAGAGTCCAACAAAACGGATTTGCCGGTCCTCAATAAATCGATCCTCCGGGTTGCCACTTCGCAGGCTGATCCAGTCAACTCGATTCCAAATGCTGCCCAATGGTCTCAGGGTTTGCCAAGCTCGGTATTAAACCTGGATATCGCCGTTAAGGATCATTTCGGAATAAAAAAATCTTGAATATTGTTAGCGCTACGTAACCAATCCTATCCCGTAGGCTCAAAACTTCTTCATTTTTATGGAGGCGTTGTAGAGCGAAGTGACTATCCATAGGTTAATCACTTTCATCACCCGTTCTACCGGGTTCAGTGGTAGAAACTTGCAGCCGACAAGTGAACCTTTTGGGTATCGGTGGCTTTATCATTTTCCAGCATTTTCTTTCGAACTGGATGCTCTGCGATTGGGACCAAAATTTGATTGGGTTCTTGAAAAAAGTATATACTGACAAGGAAAACCATTTAAAGATTTCTCAGCCTATATTAAAAGAAGAAGAGCGAAAATGCCAGTCAGTGAGGCTCAGAAGAGGGCTATTTACCGCTACCGCAAAACCGAAAAAGGACAGGAATACCTGAAGAAATTCAATGAGAGATTGGCAAAGCAAATGCGTGACTTGTATCACACTGATGAATGTTTCAGAGCTATGCGACTCGTTGACAGTTCGCAGCGCCAGTATACCGCTAATGCCATTTGCTTCATCAAATACTTGTATGGAGTTCCGTACTCAAACCGTGGACGCAAGTCAAAGTATGTATGAATCATTTTTCTCAGCGCGCTTGCTCTGAGAAACAATGCGGTAATCGCGCTCAAATAATACTCAATCAAAAGAGGCTCGTTAGCCGCATGTATTGCTCATTTTTCGACCCTTCTTTATTTTTTTCGAATCTCAGTTCTCCGCTGAATTTTTATTGTTCGATACTTTTGGTTTTGCCGACAAAATTTGATTCGAGTATAAAAGTATTTAAAGAAAAAAATTGTAAGTATAGAATAAGAACAGTGAACAAAGAAATGCCTCGTCCTTCAAATCTAAGATTGAAGAAGCGCAAGACAAAGTTCCTTGGTAGTTTATCCTATGGATATGCAAATGACCTGCTCACAGAAGAGCAGTTTAACTATTTCCTTCATGAGATAGCCTTCAAGAGACCGAGAGAGCAGAAGTTATTGGATCTTGAAGAAACTCTTGAAGGAATTCTCAGACCGAATGAAAGGGTGCAGAGATTTAATGATGAATTCGATAGGTTGGGAAACATTGATGCTGAGAGGCCCCAAGGGAGAACCAGAGAGGAGAGGAAGCAAGCCAAAAGAGCGGAGCGTTTTGATCGCAAGCAGAATAAGAAGGCTAAACGTTCCGCTCGTTCCCAGAAGAATGTGGAAAAGCAGCAAAGTAAGCAGTTCAAAGCGCTGGTAACACTGGGAGCCAGAAATTAAGTTTACCATATGGTAAACTTAGGGTGTGGTAAAGTTGTGCTGTTTGCGTTACACCACTGTAAAGTCACCAGGGTAAAGTCGCCGGGGTAAAGTCAGGGTGGTAAAGTTGTGAAAAGCGGGGTAAAGACGTCGGTGTAAACTCGCCGAGGTAAAGTTGGCGAGGTAAAGACGTCGGGGTAAACTCGCCGAGGTAATGTTGGTTTCGGTGCAGCGGTTCACTTTTTTACGTTTTTTTTGCTTTTTTTTATTTTTTCTGTAAAAGCTATCTATAGCAGCCCATCTTCAAGCGATACTGCGCGCGAGCTCTATCCTAGAGCTAGCTAATCGGTTTGATGAATGCTTCGTATTCCTGAAATCTGCAGCTGGGACGGAATTCTTCTTATTTGCGTGCGCATGCGGACTGGCGGGATGCGCACCAGCCTGGCAGGTCATTAATCAAGCTCATCTCCACCAACCTGGCTGCGGTGCGTAGTCATCTCCTCCTCGTCCGACGACAAGCCGGACTCATCCCCATCAGGAATATTTGATGCCACTGCTGCAGCTGATTTCCCTGTGGCAAGTGTGACCAGCAGGTCCAGTGGCTCTGAACGTGATGAAGATCCTTGCTGAAGTGTCACGTCCATTGCAGTCTCCTCCTGCATCATGATGTTGCAGCAGCGACACAAGGAGAGGAGAGTTAAAGAATGAACGAACCAGGAGACGGACATTAGCGTCCTTGAAGAAGCGACCGTAATCGGCAGTCGCTCTTTCGAACTCGGGATTCTGAACGCGATGGAGCGAAGAATCGGCTTCAAATCGGCGCGCGATCTCTGCCTCATCAGCCTCGTTCTGTCGATGCCGAGATTGCTGCTCGGCCTGCTCAGCCTGAAGCTTCTTCATGTCCTCATCATTCGAATTCTGACTGTCTTGGCTGGCTGCGTTCGACTTTGCTCTCATCTCTTCCTCCTCCAGCTGCCTCTTGTCCTTCCGCTCTTCCTTTTCGGCTTCAAAGGCGTCGCGGTACACCCATTGCTCAATGACCCAGTCACCAGGCACATGAATCTACGGAATCATGAGTCAAAGTGCTAGCCGTCCAGTATTTTCATATACTTCTTACCACGTCACTGCGACTCTTTGCCAGCAAATCGTGCAGCTTGTTGCTTGAGCCGAATCCGAGCTTATCAGCGACCAAAGTCGGTGGCGTCGGCGAAACTCCAAGCCAGTATGCCCTGAACAAAAGACGTCAAACATGTCGCGGATTTTGCATTATTGATGCGCAATCACATCATATCCTGATCCGCGACTGTGTCTTTCAGAGGAGTATACACTTCCGTAGGATGGATACTCTTGAAGATCGTATTCTTGCAAGCATGGCGCGTACCTGCATTGGAAAATCATAAACATAATGCTTGATTGCGAGAAAGACAACAATTGAATGGCGCACGACCCCCAAACATGAAATGGCCTGGCTTCGTGCGGAATCCGAGGAAAGCGGGAACAAGGAAGCCTTTCTCGGTCTTCTCCCAGTGCGTAACGAGAACGCCGCCAGGGGTCCGTTCCTCGAGTTTGTACTCCAGCCGGAGTTCAGTACGAATAGCGTCTTCTGACCAGAAGGGGGCTCGGCCTCGTGCACTTTTCCAGATCCAGATCCCGGAGATCCCGGCTGGCGGCGGGCGGCTGAAACGGGGAGTTTGACGAGGACCCGCTGATTCCGCTCCCCATTCGCCTCGTTGTGCACTTTCTGAGAGTCGAATTCCAACTCGTCTTTGAGCTTGAGAGCAGCTAGCACATCGCGACGGATTCGCTGGTCTTCCGTCTTGCTTCGCTTGGCTTTCGGAGCCTCCATCTGCGGCATATGCAAGTCAATAAGCGGCATATGCAAGTCAATAAGCAGACATATGCAGCCGGCAAGTTTCACCCACACCGCCAATGTCGAACTGGAATTCAGCGAATCGTGATCAGCCCCCCCCCCCCCCCCCCCCCCCCGAAAGAGAAAATCCCGAAAGAGAACCCTCGAAAACCGCATGACAAAATAAGAAGTGCAAAACGCTCGCAAAGCAAAAGCGCAAAGCGGCAATTGAGACGCAAGTGAATTCGCAAATGTGACTTGAGCGACTGCGTCCATCTCGAACACCTAGCTGCACCGGTCAGGTTGCCGGGTTCCGGACCTGCCCGTGCACGTGTCGACTTCCTCTCTTTGCAGAGGCCCGGGCGTACGCCGTCCATCTCGAACACCTAGCTGCACCGGTCAGGTTGCCGGGTTCCGGACCTGCCCGTGCACGTGTCGACTTCCTCTCTTTGCAGAGGCCCGGGCGTACGCCGTCCATCTCGAACACCTAGCTGCACCGGTCAGGTTGCCGGTTCCGGACCTGCCTGTGCACGTGTCGACTTCCTCTCTTTGCAGAGGCCCGGGCGTACGCCGTCCATCTCGAACACCTAGCTGCACCGGTCAGGTTGCCGGGTTCCGGACCTGCCCGTGCACGTGTCGACTTCCTCTTCTCTTTGCAGAGGCCCGGGCGTACGCCGTCCATCTCGAACACCTAGCTGCACCGGTCAGGTTGCCGGGTTCCGGACCTGCCTGTGCACGTGTCGACTTCCTCTCTTTGCAGAGGCCCGGGCGTACGCCCTCCATCTCGAACACCTAGCTGCACCGGTCAGGTTGCCGGGTTCCGGACCTGCCCGTGCACGTGTCGACTTCCTCTCTTTGCAGTCGACTTCCTCTCTCTGCAGAGGCCCGGGCGTACGCCGTCCATCTCGAACACCTAGCTGCACCGGTCAGGTTGCCGGGTTCCGGACCTGGCTCTGTCAAAATGGCTCTGATGGTGTTGTTATCTGCAAAAACGCAAGCGCGAGAGCAATGTGCAGGCACGCTTTTGCATGAACATCTAGATAGATGGAAAGAAGGGATGAAGAGCAAAGACAGCGTGTGAAGAGAAATTGACAGAGGGCACACGTTTTTCACAGAGGCTTCGTCACCATCATCGTCCTGATCCCTATTCATTGGTTCATTAATGACACGCAAATTATGAGCAGCATTTATGTAAATATGTCGATTGACACGACCGAAGAAAAATTGCTCACTGATCTCTTCGAGCCCTCCTTCCTCCTCCCCTCCTTGTTTCCCCTTGCTGGCCGCGCCAGCATGCTTGTTCCCGGCACCAGCATGCTTGTTCCCGGCACCAGCTGCAGATGCCTTGATCCTCGGCTTTTTGGAGGCGACGGCACTATTTGCTTCGGACTCGAGCTCCTCCTGCATCGGTGGATCGATTCGATTAATGGGATCGATACAATTAAGATATAACGGACGTGATGCATCAGAAGCAGGCCAGATGTTGGCTCGGATGCACTCGTGTTAGCAGTGCTCTTTTGAAGAAGATTTCCTGCCCAGAAAATCGCTCGTTTCGCTCCGTTCGCCACTTGCATGTTCGGCTGCACCGGGACCGCAGTCATCAAAGTAGCAACGAAAACCATCTTGGAAAGACTACGTGACTTACAACCTGCGCGGCGTCAATCAGTCCGGTTCCACGTGCTGCACACAATCCAAGAATTCTGACTGACCATCTGCACCGCGATCTCTTTTGCGACGCCTTTCTTCATGTAGAAGTATGGAATCTGTTTCTGAACCCAAGTTGGACAAACAGATGTCACGACAACCAGATCGTGGGCGCTCTGTACGGCATCGCAAAGGGCCTCGTCACGAGAACACGATTACTGGCGCTCATAAGGTAGTATTCAACGCATGCACCTCCTCCAATTCAAACAGGTTGGCCCGTACAAGCTGCGGATTGACGAATGATAAATCCACACGGCCGACGTACAACCCTGTCCCGACTATCTCGGCTGTCGCATTCGGAGCCCCAACGTGCATCAAGTCCACCAGCTCGAACTTGTTGAAGCGCATCAGACTGTTAGGAATCGCTTCCGGTGCAGCAAGGAACGGATTCACTGCGAAACGAAATCAGGTACGTCAAGATATCGAAAAATGAACAACAAGTACTGAAGTCTCCGGGCTGATGATTTGCTTAGAGAACTTATCAACCTCTTTTGCCCGCTCGACTTCTCGTTTCTGCATGCGTTTCATCTTTTTCGGGCCATTATACAAGGTTGCGCCGTTCTGTCGCAAGAATGAGAAAACCGTGGACAGCACATTTAAGATAATGGCTGGCACACAGCCACAGTAGTCCTCCATTCCGTGGTGCGACTTTGAACAAGATATCTAACGTGACCCTTTAGCCATTCCGTCACAACCTTTTCCGTGAACGGCTCCTGACGTGGTATGTCGGTGAATGATGATGATGAGGAAAACAAAGATATGAACCGGTGCTGGATTTCCGTCTGGAACTCCTTCAGGATAAACGCCGTTTGCTGTCATTGTGCAACAGGTGTACTTGAGGGCGAGAAGGATGCGTTGAATCAGCTCTGTAGCGGACCATCGGAATTTAAAAAGATATCATATTCCGAAAAAGCGATTCGCACTGCTGTACGATGTTTTCATCTCAAGCCAAATGGGTTGCCCAAGTGCGTCCCAAATGGCCTGAAGATATACCATAAAATTGATACGAATAAAAGGAGACCGAGCATTGTGAATGAAGACTCGTGGATTCTTTTCGTCGCGCCTTCCGAGGAAAGAGAAACCTGAGCGTGGTTGGGCGTTTTGCAATGGAAACTGAATGGAAATCTGAACTGAATGGTGAATGCAAATCCGAACCATGCGTGATGGCCACGCAATCAACGCCCACAGGAAGCGCAGTGTCGTAGCTGTTTTCTCGGAGCTTCGCGAAGAGTGCAAGAAGAGCTTCACGCTGCCGACACGGATTTCATCAAAAAAAATGAATCCGGTCATAAGGACATGAAGAAAGCGAACAGCCATCGCGGATGACTGGTGTCTGCGGCTCTGATATTCAACGGTCCCAATCAGAAGCCGCACTGAAGCCTCCAGCGTTGCCTTGAAGTCTACAGGGACTTGTGGACGGCCGCCGAAGATCGTGTTCGAGACGTCTGATTGTTTTTTGTCATGCGCACGTATGTTGGTCATGTTTTGATCATGTGCGTGTGTAATTCGAAAAACGCACCAAAGACTCTCATGATATCGTCGACAAGAGTCTGTACTTGAAGAGGCCAAAGCTCCTCTGGATCGTTCGCAGGCTGCCTGAGAACCGATGCTGTTTGTGAGAGCGTAAGTTCTTCAACGTGCGATTGCAAACAGCAATCGAGTTCACCCCACGCATTGGCGTTACTGCGACCGCCCGAAAGGCGGTGCGCAGCGAGACCCGCGTATGAGTTCTCCTTCTCCGACCCCTCGCGGTCGGATCCATCGTTTTTGTTCTCATCGTTCTTCTGAAGGATTGCTGTCGTCGATCTGCCGACTGTATTCACGCTCTGATTCTTCAGAATCTGCGCTTCCCATCAGTTTGCGATAGCAATACACAACAGCAGGACCACATTTCGAGCAAGGGAAGCAGCGTTCGCCAAAAGCGTCATCGGCTTCCACAAAATCAGAGGCGTAACCGGTGAAGAAGAAATTGCAGACACAAAGAAAGACAGCACCTTCAGAGGACCTCCTTTATCAGCAGTCTGAGGGCAAAGCACCGACCAGATTTTCAGGACCGGGCAGCATCGATATTCGAATGGTGAAACAACGGGAAATCACCTTCAACGAAGGAACTGCCGCTGGAATATTTTCGCCAGAGACGGTTGCTGCCTGAAAGCAACAGCAACGGCAAAGGTTTCAGCACTCGGGCATCAGCATTCGAACGCTCGAATTGCTGAAGAACACCGTTTTGAAGCGGCCGCCAGAGGAGTTTCCGGCCTGAACATGTGAGGAGAGCTCTTAGCATCGGCTGTCAAGTCCATAAAGCGCTGGGATGCATGCACACCGCTGGAACTGGAACGGGTTCTCCGCCTTTGCTTCGGTTTCCACAGTTCGGGACCTTTCCAATAGCTGCACATGTAGTGTAAGCTGTTATACTAGCGGGGACGAGTAAGACTGCGTACATTCAACGCAAGTATTTCTGGCCAGAGTGCATCTCCTCGCCGCTTCTTGATTTTCTGCCAGAAGAGCATCAAAATTTGAAGGATCAATATCAACATCGTCTGCCAGCAAGTCACAGGAGCTGTACAGGGAATCAACCTTTCGCAACACAGCTTCGTATTTGCAAAATGAATGCGCACGTGATTGAGGCCAAGCGTAGATCGATGTCGCGAACCTCCTGAGCAGCAGCATGAAGCTCTCTTACGCTCTTCATCGCGTCTCCGAGAACAGGCGGAATGACAATTTTGCTCGATATCGGTAACACTTCGTTGGCTTCTTCGACTGCAGCTAGAAAAGCTCGTTCGACGTTAAAAAACCTGATTGGAACCACGCCCGTTGGTCTAATTGCGACGATTGCATAGAAGGGAACCTAACGTGGGCGCACGTTGTCGTATCATAGTTCATGTGCACGGCCGGAGGTTCTGCACGTCCACAATCTCTGTGGAGCTAATGAAACGATTGCAACAGCGGCATATCCACAGCGTACGCGTACACATAGACCTTGTGGAGCTCATTGAACAACGCAGTCCTCCACTTGAAGACATTTGCTTTTCGTGCTACGATTACTGCGCAGGCTTGGTACCGCGGAAAAGCGCACCATAGTACAAGCATGCGCACCATTTGCACCGCTAGCTTCCCTGGGGTCGCCGGTAACGCATGCACGCCACTAGTGCTCACTGGCGGCCGCGGGCTGGCCATTGGGGCAGTCAACTCTGCGAACAGCGCTAAGTGACATTCTGTTGCTGTCTCATTGCTGCCTAGGAGCGCATCTCATCGCCTAGGTGCGCATCTCATCGCGTCGCTGTACCGGGCTTCGGAAAACTCCGATCGCACTACAGCAAGACTAAGCACACTCAGAAGAGCTCAAGATGCTTACGGATGGTCGAGATGCTCCACGCCGATGTTTTCAAACTGCGCCGTGTACCCCCCGGGGGGGGAAGAACCTGGAGCAGCGGTGCGAACCACGCCATGCAGCGGTCAGAGCGACTGCGGTGCGAATGTCAGAAGTGTCAAGGCAAGTTAGTGCGTCCTGAGGTTTTCAATGCACATCAACTGCTAGCGCACACCGGATTCAGTAGCAGCGATCGGCAAGTCGAGTGCCCTTGCTCGCGCTGCAATGGAAAGCGCGTCTCGTCTTGGGTGCAAAGGATACATTTGCACCTAGACAAATATGGATCCAGTCTAGTAGAGCAAGCTGCCCGGAGAGCTCCTGTAAGCGATTTCGTTCCTTTCGTAGCCGAAGTTCTTGACGTACCGATCCCGACAATTTCGGTTCGAGCGGCACTAAGAAGACGACGATTAGCAGCCCCGGCAGCACTTCAAGGCAACGAGCGACAAACAGATTCCAATTCGAAGCGCAAACGTGTCAACAATAAAGCCGCTCGTATGCTGCGAAGGCTGGGTAGATATACTGATCGTATTGGTCCTCAAGAAAACGGCAATGAACCTGGACATGAATCCAATATCGTCGATGGCATCGATGGCGATGATCATGCTCATGAGGCTTTCGACGACCCAGCCGCAGAGGAAGGCCAAGCGGACGACATACGTGCAGACCCAGCTAGGGCGGATCAAGTGGATTATGGCCTAGAGTCGGATCAGGACGCAGCGCTCGACGGCTCAGATGATGAATGCACTACCAACAGGCAGAATTTTTATTCTGAGCCTCTTTTTGAGGGCTGTAAAGTGTCGGTGCGTGCTGGAGCATTCAATACATTGCTTGATATTGGCTGTATTGGCTTTTTAACTGTTCTCTAGCGCATGGATTACATCACTTTTTGCCTCGCATTGAAGAAACGCTTTACACAAGCACCTGTTGAGATGTTTGCATCAATCAACGCGGCTGTGTCTCTCATCATTGAGGGCCAACAAACTGCAACGAGGCAGCTCGGGTCTTGGAAGAGAATGATTAGAGAAATCCAAGAATTCGTAGCGGTAAATAATCAACCACTTTCAATTTTCGTGTTCGAAACGTTAACATTTCCCTGCTCAGCCTTCCATCACTTTCAGGACATGTGGGTATAAAGAGACAAAGCACAAGGTGGCGATTTGCAAGACAGTCTGGATCGAAGACGGAACTGTTCCTCCAAATACAGTCTGCGAGTGTGGCCATTCAACCTATGCCGATGGTGTGGTGGGCTTCTTTTTTGATCCGACCCGGAGTTTTCAGCAGCTACTGAACAGTCCTTCGTATTATCCCCGGTTCCAGTGCGTTGATTTCGATTCTGTCGGTGCGGCCACGGCTGATCAAATTTACACAACGGCGTCCAGTTACGGCGTTCGAGCAATACAGATTGGGGGCGATCGTGTTCCAGATTACTATTTGCGGTCGCAAGAATCCGAAACCCAACATCTCACTGGCGACTTTGTTCAATCAAGACTTTTCTCTTCTCTTCACGAGGAGGGCTGTGTGCGAATTTCGGACGGTCTTGGAGTTGTGTGCGCATACTCTACAGATTCCGCAGTGACGCACAGCTGGTCATTTCCACACCTACAGCTTATTCTGAAAACTGGACTCTAATGTCGTGTTTCTAGGTCCCACGGCGGCTCTTTCACCCCTGTGTTTGTGATACCTATGTCTGCGCATCCTAATTGGCGGTGCGTGATCATTATCTCGCTTTCCGCTTTTTCGCCACTTGTCTCACCCCGTTTCGCTCAGAACAGCAATGCAACGCCTTGTTTTTCTCATGGATGGGAAGCCGAGAAACTTCGATGGAATGTTCCGCGTATTCCTTACACCGTGGCTTGTTGCCAACCAGCCGCCGCCCCAGGAGTCCCCGCTCCCGAAAGCCAAGGGTTTGCATGCCTTATAATCTGTCTCTTTCTTTCAATCATTCAATACCGTTGAGCAGAGTGGGGTTTTGCAATCCTCTCACCGGCAAAACTGACAAAGCATATTTCACAATGGCTCTCAATATCGATGACCTCCCCGGATGCGCAACGGCATTTATGATAAGTTCGCGTAACGCATCCTTGCGCGGCTTTGTATTCCGGGACAGAAACCTAAACTTTCTGCAGCGTCGCACAGTGGCGAGCACGGCCATCCGCTTCGGAAGGTGGATTTCTGGAAAGCGCAGAGCAAAACCGCCGGGAAAAACATGTTTCAAGCACACGATCTCCCGCTCAAACACTGGATGCGGGAGTTGTGCGTACTGACCAAGGATCATGATAGACCCCCATCTGCCCGAACGGACTACTGCATGGTGCATCGAGCCGACGGACTGAAACGTTCCCACTGCAGCTGTTCTGACACCCTTCGGTACAGCGAGCCGACGGACATGCTGTAGAGATCCAACGCCAAAGATGGTTTCGGAAAGAGATTACGCAAACAGCTTTTGTTCAATTTGTGAAAACGAAAACCTTCGGTAAACCTTTTAGAATGGATATAAGTGAACATCCTTCGAACGCGCCGTCCATTGAATTGTCTCTGACCAGGCGTTCAAGGCTTGCCGACTTTAGCGGAATGGCCACACTTTCGGCTCGGCCCCCTATGCGACTTCAGCGAGAGCGACTGGGAGTTCCTGCGGCATGGCGAGCTGAATTTCGACATGGGTGTTGACCGTTCAGGGGCGCGGCATACTGACGAATTCCACCTCGTCAAAAACCGTCTGGCGGATGTCTTCAACTATCTTCGCGGCAACGCGAATAATGGTGATAAGCTCAGTCCTACCTCGATTCAGTGTGTCGTTGCATCTTCCAACTTCCATTCGTGGTTGATTTGCAACGTACAACCACTTACTTAATTACTTTCGTCAATGCGAAGGTTAAGCATCAACATGGATGTTCTTGTCCTTTACAGGGCGCCAAGCGAAGCGGAAATACGCTGCGCAGAGCAAAAGATGGAAAAGGATCGGCGACTTTACGAAGCAGCTCTCCGAAATGGCAAGCCTCCTCCACGCCAGCCAGTCGACCTTGTCGCGGAACTCGAAGATAACGCGCCGTTTGCCTGGGAAGCCACTGAACGGCTGTACGATGCTATCGAGCGTGTTGCAAGGCGCGCACGATATCCGCACTTTTCAGGAACAACGGTAAGAATTAAATTCGCCAGACCCAATTTAAGTGAAGTTCGCAATTACAAATCGAGAAGAGCGAACTTTGATGTTTATAATTAGGACTAGCAGGAGTAACCATGTGTGCAGATGGACGAACCGTCGTTTTTACGGACTGGACGAAACTTTCAAAAGTTCGCTATTGCAGACGTGGCAGGCGACATTCTTCGCATGTGTCTTGATGCGGATATGGATAAACAGAATTGCCTCTATCGGATCCTCGTAATCAATCAACTGGACGTCCTGCACGGCATTGGATCGAAGGTAACGTTGAGAAAGCAAAGGCTCCGACACGTCCGTGACGTTGTAACAGATTGTTTATCCGGACTTCTTGCTTGAACTCCGCAAACTAGCAGTTCTTACAAGGGGTGCCGAACGTCACTACGTACCCGTGCCGTTCTGGACAATGTATGCAGCTCTCGTTGTTGATGCGTGCGCGAACCATTGGCTGTAGCTTGCCTGCAATCGGCTTAAATGTGCGAAGAGTGGACGGATGCATCGAGCTGGGGCCGGCGCCAGCAGTTTCTTCCCGTGGAACGGAGCGGGGCGGTCACAATGTGAAAGTTACTGCAGGAATCGGGGCACAATCATCTCTGATAACGAGTGCGGCCCGACGAACGCAGGCAAGTTGTGAAAATATCTATTGCAATGCATATTGAATTTCGGTATTGGAGACGTTTGAACGGATTTTGTTTGCAGGAAATGGGAGCCCTTGCCGTCCTGCAGCATGCAACAAGCGAGTTCTTGAACAAAATTCCACACCTTCTTGACACGGAAAAAGCCGGTGCCATTCGGAAGGGCAAACGTGGCTACAGCTACGATATTCACACAGCTGGCGTCGAATACAGTAAGAAAACCAAACCAGAGCTGGGTTCATTCTTGAAGGAAGGTTCGAAATTCGAATTCGCAATTGCCGCCGCCAGCTGCAGATCTAGAGTCTAGATCTGCCCCACATTGATGACAAACTCGCATTAATTCTGCACAGTGATGACAATCACGATGAAGAGTACGGTGGCTTAATCTCTTCGTTTTGCGAGCGGGAGGAGCTGTTCGGAAATCCCCCGTATCTGGCCGTTTTCTTCGACCTCTACGTTGACGAGCGAGAGCGATTCATAGAGACTAAAGGCACCTGGTTCGAACCATCCGGATATCGATCCGCCCCTTGTTTGTTTCTTCGTGATCATGATCAGCATGCGCACCCAGGCCGAGCTGGGAATACACGATAGAACCTGTATTGCCGGAGGCTGGGCCCTGGCGTCCGATGGATCCGCACTTCTCCAGCATGCCTCGAGAATGGATTGGCGTCCCACCTCGAAAGGGAACTATGTATCCTTGCTTTTACGCCAACCACCACCTGTTCATTTCCAGCGAACTCTCAACCGACAAGCACGACAGCTCATTCATGTCCTTTATCGCGATGGTTCCCCGACGGCAGCTCTGCGACGAGGGGGGCCATCCCTACCCTATCATTCCCCTCGGGCGAATGGGTTACCTCAGCGCCGAGGAGATCCAAGCGCATCCTGACCGGCGAGAGCCGGTCCGGCGCTATGCTCGTGCCAGAGGCCTTTTCGAGTTCGCCCACGCAAAGGCACCCGGGGGTGCGTTTCGCATCATTCGAGCTGCGGTCTACCCTTCTCAGCTTGCTCGTTTATGCCCAACTTGAACTGCGACCGAATCGACATCACCAAAGAGGACCCTCTCTGTCGTTGGGTGTGGCCTGACACCATCGAGCCTTGGCGCCTGATGCCTCTCCCCGACCACACATCGTCGCAATTCGAGCGTGTGCTCCCTAACCCAACAATCGATCACCTTATCAGAGCTCAGCAGTGCTTCCCAGATAAGGGAGAGGTTAGGAACTTTCTTGGCGAGCGGCTGCCGTTCACGTCCCTGCGTAAAACGTAGCCTACAGCTGCATGCGCAAGACGTCATTTATGCAAATAATTAGCTTGTAACAAATTTATTATTTCTTGTGGCCTGCGGCATGCAGCCGCAGAGCCTCGGAGGCCCGGGCCTTTCGGATCCGGTCCTGGTGATAAAGCACACAATCATGATTCTTCTGATCATGAGCCCTTCGAGCTCGTGATCATGAAGCCTCAGGCCTCGGTACCAGGGCGACTCGGCGAGCTCGACGCATGGCCAGTCATGATCAAAAAGCTCGTGTCTCGTAGCAAGCAACCCTCCGGGCCCAGCCTAGAAGACACACGGCGCTGATGATGGGAGCTCGAGCCTCGAGAAAGCCTCAGGCCTCCTTTGAGGCCAGGGGACATGCGCTGGTCATAGACTCTAGATCTGAGAGCCTCGGAGCTCGAGCTTGTGATCATGTGCATCGGATCATGACGCCGCTGAGCCTCACTGGGCTCAGGCCTCGGCAGCTCCCTTTGAGGCTCCGGATCCCTGATCATGACTTAATGCAGCCGCAGAGCCTCGGAGGCCCGGGCCTTTCGGATCCGGTCCTGGTGATAAAGCACACAATCATGATTCTTCTGATCATGAGCCCATCGAGCTCGTGATCATGAAGCCTCAGGCCTCGGTACCAGGGCGACTCGGCGAGCTCGACGCATGGCCAGTCATGATCAAAAAGCTCGTGTCTCGTAGCAAGCAACCCTCCGGGCCCAGCCTAGAAGACTTTTTTTTTTTTTTTGGCCCAGCCTAGAAGACACACGGCGCTGATGATGGGAGCTCGAGCCTCGAGATCCGCATGATGGGCCGGAGCCACTACGACGATTAATATTTAATTATGCCTCTGTCCCCTCATGATCAGCGAGGACGGCTTATGCACATGATGATCATGACGTGCGTGCATGCGCGTGCACGTGTGAATGCCTGCAGGCGCAGTTGCTTCCTCATCAATTCAAATCTATTACTTCCTAATTCCTCAAAAAGCTACTCTCCTAATTCCTAATAAAGCTACATTCTCCCCTACACATAGATGCGATTCGGCCTTTTGCAATTGGGTCGGCGGCACTCGGGCATTTGCATATTTGCTCTTGGCTGCTGTCGTCGAGGGGTTCCGACTGGAGGCCCGGAGGTCGTGAATTCGAAGAATGTGGGAATGTGACTACGTCAAGCACGTACCGAATACTTCCACGTGAGGGGATCACCTGGCTCAATGTCTAACAAAGCATAAAACCCAAAACGATATCTGTCACCAACCATCACTGGTCGAAGCTCGACGTTCGGTTTGCAGCTGTGATTCTGCAGCACTGGCCAGCCCCCGGCTGCCATATCCAGCAACCTGCACGCGCAGGCCTGTTCAAGCAAGTAGGAAGGGTACTTGTAATTGGAAGAAAGAACGGAATAACCAGTTGAGAAGATGTTTCAGTCGAACATGCGTTGTGAGCCGCGTAGCTTTCGACCGGGAACTTGCTCTGGACCTGTTGCATTTGTTCCCCAGAAGCTCTCCCAAAAACATGCCTGCTCGTATTCTGGGGGCCCACTTCGGTTCCGGATGCCAACACCACAGTCATTCTGCTCGTCGAAAACTTCCACGGAAATACTTGAAGACTGACCCACGATCTTGAAGTTCCGATTTCCGCAATCGGTAGTGCCATAAGAGCAGTTGAAAGGAGTGCACTGGTATTCGGAAACAATGTTGTGGCAAGCAGGAGAATCGCGGCAAAGAAGCAGACGTGACCCCGTGGCCCGAAGCAGACGCAGCAATCATGGCTCAGTTGTTCTCTCACTGCCGCGCGGAACAGCGCGGTCAAAAATCGAACAGCGCTAGAACAACGCTCACGAACCGGCTTTTGGAATATGTGGAAACTGGAAGTTAGAATTGTAAGCCTTGATAACCTCATTCATCCGCTTTTTTGCCAGCTCCGATCCATCATGTGAAATTCGGGCCTGGTTTGGAGGGCGAGTATGATAAAGTTTCTGAACGTGTTCCAGGATGTGCGGAGAGGACTCAATTCTGGAGTTCTGAGCTCGGACTTCCGAGATGTACCTGCAAACGAGCACATGAAAAGGAAGAATACGAAGCTGAACCCTCCCGAACCTGAGTTCAAGTTCTTTGATGTGCTCTTCAGGGGAAGCCGTGATATCGTGATTGATGAAACGCGCCATAAGGTGCAGAGTAAGTTTCTCCTTGAATTCTTCGAGAGAAATCGGATACGTGTACGAAGCCTGCTTCTCGTATTCTTCCTCATGCAGCTGCCCTGTTGGGTACCACATCTGCAACGTCGGAGGCCTAACGGCGCCAGACGCGTCGAGAATGTCGTTCAGACATTCAGACAACTGGAGTAAGAAGTCGCCTGCATGGACTCCGCACTGCCGTTAAGCCTTCAGTACCGGTAAATTTCAGCAATGCGAGCAATTGAAATGCCGACCGACAATGTGAACGCGTCCTGAGCAGTTGACGTGGAGCAGGGAAATAAATCGATTCGACAGACACGGTCCTCAAGTCGTGTTTCCGGCAACCAGCGGTCACATCCTCGCATGCTCGAAAGCATCTCACCAGCGATGACAGCCGAGTTTTGAAAGTAGGTCCCAAGAGAATCGTAAAAAACCATTCCCGGCCCATCCGAGAAACTCAAAAGCACGTGAGCAGTCCTTTGCGATGAAAAAAATAAGCGAAACGATATTGTTATACGTTAAAAGAAATAGATTACCAGTGGAATGCCTCTTCCAATACGAAGGCGACCCGGGCGCTGGTTTGCGGTGCCGTTCCAGAGATGCAATCTTGGAGACAATGCTCTCAACGACATTTCCATGGAATTCTAGGGTCGGATTCCAAGTTGACGCATCAACTGTTTCGCACCAACAATCTCCAAAACTGTTTATAATTATGCTCGAAATTAGGCAATGGAAGACTTTGAGATGATCATTACGCACAATTCTGCATGTGGATGTCATTGAAAGGGTCACCCAGCGTGTGCTCTGGAAGAAAAGCGAAGCCTCCCGTGAATTCCGGCAACTCCGGCACGTCAGCAAGCGGACGCTCAAGTCGTTCTGGTTCGAGGCGAAACACGTGAAATGCGTCCACGTTGTACGTTGAGTACAATCCTTGAGGGACAGTTCGTGGCCGAAGCCTTGCCTGCCTTGAAACTGAATCTGAATTCCCGTCGATCACCTTGTTGGCGCAGCTGAGAATTCCCAGGTAATTGAAACGACCAAGAAGTCTGCAGTGATGCACATCGCGTTCCGACCATGGATGATGGGAAAGTATCTTTTGGAAAAACAGGATGTCAAAACAGCTTTGCTTAGAGTAAAAAAGACAGCAACTTGGACCCACCAGGAAGCCCGAGGCGCACTGAACCGCAAGACGGACGAAGATTGATTCGCGAATATCGTGTTCCATCACTTGATCACTAATAACAGCGTGCGTAATTCTGCATTCATCACATTAAACAGAGAAGTAGGTGGAATCCATATGTAAGAAAAAAGGGAGCTCACCCCAGACTTCCGAAGTCGGCAAGCCCGGCTTCGCCGATAACCAGCTCTGTGCGTTGTGTATACGCCTCGAGCAACGCAATCACTTCTGGGAATTCGCTGAACATAACGGATCGGCACTGCTGAAGAAAGGATATCTGAAGTTTTTTGAAGCTTGCGAGAAACATCTGCAAGATTTCGAATCCGACGAGTTTCTTCAGACGAAATGGAAGCTGCCTCTCCATGAGAGCAAATATGAGGCTGAGCTGCCTCAGAACGCCACCTGAACCTGCTCCTATGTCCGCAATCACAACCTCTGGCGAGTCCAGCTCCAAAGTCGAGTTCCCTTCCGGCAAGACCCCCCGGAAATGAACTCTGCTATCGTTTTGATGTCAACGAGGCCGAGCTCGCCATAATTCAAAGATCGAGAGAGCGATCCAATGGATGAGGCTTTCATGTTGTCTTGTTTCTTCAGAATGCTGGGCAGACTCTCCTTCCGGATATGAAAACGCATATCGTACACCGCTCCAGCTTCATCCGCATAGCGACCATTTGTGACAACCTCAGCCGCGAGTTGCCAGCGCCGTGGAAAGTTGTCACATCGACTGAATTCAATCATGCCACGGGAGCAAGAAACGACAAGCGGGGCGACTTCGTTTTCTCGCTTCTTGCGCTTCACTGGCTTGTCGCCTTCGAATCACTCAGAATTAAAAAAAACCAGAAACATTTAAGACGCTCGAACCGACATACGGAGCTGAAGCTAAAGATTGGAGGACTCTCGCTGCAGCCTGACGCCTGCCACCGCTGCTGGCCGTGGTGCGCGATGCACTGGAGTCAACAGATGCGTCTGAGGAATTGGGATCGTCGTTCGCGCCGTATGGCTTCTGGCTGAAGTCTATTGCTGAGTCGTTTCCGGCTGAACGCGTTCTTTTAATTCCCTGGCCAGGCTCTGGTCCGAAATCAACGCCTGACACGCGGGGTATCAGTTCAGAGATGGAAACATGAGCCATGATTCATGCATATGCTCACCGGTATATTCTGAGTAAGGTAAGCCCAAATTTGATGCGTGTTCGGAAGTCGACCAGACGGTGTGCGAGCGGAAGGGTCCTTCGAATTCTTGATAGCGTACCGGTACCACGACACCCTCCAGTTGCTCAACTGTGGATGCGTTTTAGGCCGATCCGTACTGGGCTGCTGCGGTAGGTCGCTGCGCATGCTCTTCCGGCGCCGTTTGACGGTGACGGGCCGATGTGCAGCTAAAGGGCGTGGGAACTCATGATCATGATCACGATTCTCATGGCAGGTTGGCGAATTCCGTGCCGGAGAGCTGTTGGAAGAACTGCTTCCGCCTGGAAGCTGCAGCTGCTCTTCCGCCTGGAATAAGCGCTCGCTTTCGGACTCATCGCTCGCTGACTGTTCACCGTACGAAAAATCGGTCTGGTACGATCAAGAGACCGCAAGTGAAGTTTACGAAGTTCCTCGGAATCGCCAGGGAGTCTGATCTTCAGAGCTAGAAGCCAGTCGCTGGCGACCGTCTCGGCATACTTCAATAGGGCACGCGAGCTCGATGTCGAAAGCTTCTTTACCCAATCCAGAAAGTTCGGCGGGGTTTGCCGATGGCCGACATTCACAGAAGGAAAATTCGCGTTTTCCAGCATATCGAGAACGACATTGGCGGCTTCAGCAGTGATGTCTGATATGACCTGCAAAGATGATGGGATGACAACAGGTGTGCAGAGAAGGTTGAAGATTACCTTCCTGTGGAGGGCGTCGTCTGTTTTCACACCGAAGGATGCGAAGAAATCTGTTGGCAGCTGAGGAGCATCGTCGTCGCCGTCACTCGATGAGCTCGAGCTCGAGGAAGCGTACGGTGCTGCATTCGATTAAAAAGCGCGGATGAAGCCCGAGCACACGGGCAGATGCAGCTTTTCTTTCGCACATGAGAGCGTGGAGAGAATGCCCTGTTTCCTCGAGCTGCTGCCCGAACAAGACTGGCGGCGTCCTCGGAGAACGCGGTGCGACGGAGGGCTGCGAGGATAAGAAGAAGCCCGCACAGTCAAGTTTAGAATGGCCGCTCACTCTCAGATGGTCAGATTCACGTGAAGGACTTGGGGGGTCCCATGCTGCGCGAAGCTCAGATCTAGATTGCTGGAGGACGCTCAATCGCTGGTTTCTAAGAACGGACGAGCTCGTGGCACCAACTGGCCCGGAGGGCAGAAAGGTGTGCGCGGATCCTGGAGCCGGAGGCGGGGGAGCCGGATAGCGGGGGGAGCCGGATATAAGAAGCAATAAGAAGTAAGAAGTAAGAGTAAGAAGCTGTAAGCTAAGAAGCTGCGTAGAAAGAAGCTCATTGAAGGGAAGAAGCTTTTGAAGTAAAGAAGCTCTAGACACAGCAAATTGCAAGCAGGCAGCCAACCACGTGCACGGACCGAGCTCGTACGGCACTGCGATGGAAGCTCAGATTTCAAAGCGAAGGTATGGCGTGAGGTTGCCTTGAGTAAGAAAGGCTTCCCGCTCTGGTTCTGGTCCTGTACATGTGGCCACGCGTGTGTGAAGGGCGTGCATAGCGTATCCACATGTACATGCACGTACCGCGGCCGGTACGCCGCGGCCTGACTGGATTCTTGCAGCCTCCCATTGTTTGAGGACTTCTCGAAACCGCTCGGGAGCACCTGGGATCATGCGGAGCCGGCCGAGCAGTGCCGCTTGGCGCTTCTTGTAGGTTTCGAGCGGAGCGTCCGGTGGGGGCAGTTCATGTTCCTTTTGGGAAAGCCGCAAGACCAGAGCCGATCGGCTTCAGGAGCTCGCACATGCGCTTCTGGAACAAAACCTCCTCATTCGAACTCTGGAAGGCGCCCAAGCGCGTTGGAGAGGTCAGAGATGTGGGCATGCGCACACGCCGCAATCGCGCTACGCATGCTAGTTGCGATAGAAGCACGGCCGGGAGAGCTGGCCGGCGCCGAGAGAGCACGGCCGGCGCCGAGAGAGCTGCGGGTGGTTGTGTAGGCAAGCTCTGTTCTTGTGTACGGACCTGTTTTGCTCTTAGCATTCTGTTCTACCGTCTTGACGACGTCGACCGGCAGACGAACTCTGTACCCCCCTTGCGCGCCGTGCCTCGGCCGTGGCCACCGTAGCGCGCAGCGGCTGCCTTTGGCGGCGCGATGAACAGCTTCAGAGAGCCTTTCTTTGACTCTGACTGCTTGAGTCGTCACTGGCATGGTACTTCTTTAGCTTTTCCCCGGGAACCGCGATACCGCGAACTGCAAAGAAGTGCGGGGATGATTGCTGACGTTTTCGCGGTGCCGCAGAGCCCCTGCCCCCAGATATGCGGCGACTGGATACGACGGTATGTAAACGCCACAGAAACGACGTGCCAAACAGATCTAGACTGCCATACGCAGAACCCACATGCTGCCCTTCTTGAATTACAGGCATCGAAGTCGACTATGGCAGCCTTGTCGGCAGCGTCAGCCGCCATCAATGCTACGCTTAGGTAACAGGCGCAGCAGAGCTCGAGCAAGTGCAGTTTGGCGTTCTTACTCGTTCTTACTCGCAGAGCAATCATCGCAACGGACCCCGTGAACTTCGCTGACCCAAACAAGCAAGTGTGCCTTCTTCTGATAGGCCTAGTTCAGCTTCACGGTCGTCCTCTAGCCTTGCGTGCTTTCCGGTGCGAATGCGCGGCGTTGCCTTCATCGCTGCCTGCCGGCTCTGTGTCTGAAGCTGTCGATCTTTCTGATCTGGCAGGGCGTGTGCCGACCTGCCAGACGGAGAAGTCGAGAGGCTCGAATCTGATTTACGTGTACATGCATATGATTGCAATTCGCACATGCACGTCCCAGATGGCGCTGGATCATTCAGTGTGGATCAAATCGAAAGAGCGCACGTATTCAACTGGTCTCTTCTTTTCAGTCAGATCTTCGCGTTTCTTCGCCAAGGCCGGATGGCTCTGGATTCACAATGGAGTCGGTTCATCGAAGCACGAGATAGCGATTGTGCTGGGGCTTGGGATCTTCGTCATTGTCAG